>PVHX01012672.1:0-58021 GCA_004024805.1 Geosciurus inauris
GCTGTGGGTGTGAAGTGGCATCTGGCTGTGGGTGTGAAGTGGCATCTCCCTGTGAGTGTGAAGTGGCATCTCACTGTGGGTGTGAAGTGGCATCTCGCTGTGGGTGTGAAGTGGCGTCTCCCTGTGGGTGTGAAGTGGCGTCTCCCTGTGGTTTTGGTTCACATTTCCCCAGGGACTAAGGCTGCTAAGCATCTTCCCATGTGGGTATTGGCCATCACCTCTTGGCTCTGTGACCCAAGTCACAGTTTCCTCATCTGCAAACCGGGGACAAAGCATCTGCCTCATCGGCTCTGGTGAGGGGAGAGGGAGCCAGTGCTCAGGCCCAGAGTGGTTGTCCCGTGGACTCCAGCTGCTTCAAGTTGCAATCAGGGTTAGGGCCCCTCCTCTGAAAGCTGGTACGAGCAGGCTGTGGAAGAAGCTGGAGTCCTGGAGTTTTCTGTGGGTCCCAAACCCCATCAGAAAGGTACAAGTATCCTCAGAGAAGGTGCTCATGGGCACTGGACCAGCCCTGGGTGATTCCTCCCCCAGATTTGAGGCTCTGGAGCTGAGCAAGCCAAGGCACACACCCCCCAGGCAGCTCACAGCCGTGCAGACAGGTGTGGCCCCTCACTGGGGCATTTGGTAAGGGCATTTGTAGGTTCTTATTATGGGTTCTTAGGCCTCTGCCCCTGGGCTGCCCCCCATGGAGGCCACATCTAACCTTGTGGACTTGCTGCAGCCAGCTTACCAACCTGGTGCCCGTCAATGGACAGCTCTGGAGCCAGGAGCACCCCTGTCGGGGAGCTTGCAGCCCATCAGAGGTGCTGATGGTCAGGCTGATGGTGTTGCCGTAACATGAGCCTGGCGGGAGGTGAAAGATGACAATCAGCTGGTCACAGTGGAACCCAATCGGCCTCTGATAGTAAGCTCATTAGGCCCGCTGGAGTGAACGGTTCTGTTCTGTTCAGGAACCCCATGGGACAAGAGGGCCACTGACAACCTCTGAGTGTTCAGAGGAGGCTAGAATCTGGAAAGCCCGGCCATATACCTGATGGGGGACTCGGGCTGCAGTCTGGGTGTGGATGCTGCAGCAGGCTGGAGTACCAGGCTCTTTCCTGGTCCTGCTACTATGTCCCTGACCACTTGGGTAGTAGGTGGGTGGAGAAATGGAGGAGGAGAGGGGCTGAGGATTCAGAGAGACTGATATGATTTGACATTGAAATTTTGCCCACTGGTGCTGTGTGATTTTTGCAAGGCATGTAACCTCTCTGGGCCTTTGTCTCCTTATGTGTAAAATAAAGCTGATGACCACTTTTTGGGTGGTCACTATGCGTGACTGAAAGAGTGGATGTGTCCAAGGGTGGAGTGGGGGCGCTATGGTGCTTTTAGAGGCCTCATTTTAGATCTTAGTCCATAACGCGGAGCTTCTATCTTGGGCAAGTGGCTTATTGGGACAGGCTCTCAGTATAAATGGTAAAGGGAGGAAGGGACATGAATAGGGTTCCAGTTTTGTTCCATGTCTGTGAGAACCATCCCTGTTCCTGAGGGTCAGCCCCTGAGGGTGGGAACCCAGAATCTTTGTCTGCAGTTGTCAGCAGATGTTTGTTGAATGACTGATTAAGTACATGCTGCTGCTCTCTGGCTTCCGGCTGGGGTCGCCCAGGACCCTCTGTTTCCACTGGGAGCTCTGGAGTCTGGATGTTGCAGATGCTGCAGAGCCAGGATGGGAGGTCAGGCTTTGTGGAGGCCCAGGGAGTCAGGGCTGCAACCTCCAGAGCCAGTCCCCCTCCTCACCTCCTGCTCGGCACAGTTTGACCCTGGCACTGTTTCCTGGGGCTGGTAACAGACAGACAGCCACAAACTTGGTCACTTAAAACAACAGAAATTCATGTTCTTGCAGTTCTGGAGCTTGAAGTCTGATATTAATGGCACTGGGTCAAAGTCAAGGTGTGGGAGAGCTGGAGAGGAAACCTACCCTGCCCCTCCTCTGCTCTCCCTCCGGGGCCACCTGCCCTCTTCTCATCTCTGCCCCTGTCTTGGGAGGACATTGGTGACGGTGCTCAGGGCCTCGCTGGATAATCCAGGATGACCTCCCAGCTCAGGTGCCTTAGTTGGTGACACCTGCAGACCCTCTCCACCCAGGGCGTCATCACAGGGCCCTCCCTCAATGTGCCCTACCCCCACCCGCAGGCTTTCCTCTGGATTTAGAAACGTTCAGTCCTCCTTGGAAACTGCATCCCAAGGCTACTGTCAGCAGATGCTCAGCGTCTAACCCCAGCACCCTGCGTTCAAGGCTGGGACTTTTGCCTCAGAGAAGCACATGCCGTGGGTCCCAGGAAGGCTGGGGTGGCCGGAAGGAGAAGTCACCCTGCTGAGACACCAGCACCTGGCTCAGCATGCCCTGTGCTAGCCGTGATACTCCCGGGGTGCGCAGGGTAGGCTTCCTCAGAGGAGTGACCCTGAGGTAACGAGGCACTGCTGGGTGCAGGATCGGGGTGAGCCCTTGTAGAAGCAGAGACAGCAGCAGCGTAGGGTTAGTCGGTCACTCAACAAACACCGCTCATCTGCCAACAAAGACTGTGGTTCCTGTCCTCAGGGAGCTGCTGCCCCAGGGCCAGGAAGGCATCTGACAGCCATTGAGTACAATAAATAATCAGGTAGGTGGCAACCAGGGTGATGAGGATGGAGGCTCAGGAATCAGGAGAGAGAGTCGGAACAGTGCCATGAAGAGAGGTCAGGAAGTCTCCCTGGGAACGTCACTTGAGAAGGACCAGGGGTGTGAGAGAATGAACCGTGGAACTGAGGGGAGAGTATTCCTGGCAGAACAAAGAGCAGGTGCAAAGGCCCTGAGGTGGGAATACCAGGTCTTTTAAAAAATATCAGCGAGATCCTTTTGAGCAGTGAATGGAGAAGTGACAGGAGATGAGCTCAGAAAGGAGGGGACAAAAGATTGTCAAGGACCTCTGACAATCCTGGAACCTGTTCCCTGCAGATTTAGAGGGATGACTGTGTATTCCAAATATTGCTCTTTATTGGTAGCTAAAGACTCCCCTTTCCTGTTCCTACCCAGCACCTCCCTACAAGGTCAGGCCCTTGGAGGCAGCAAGTGTCAGGGTCCCACTGGTGCAGGGGGAAGGGTGTGGAGGGAGGAAACTGGGCCTGAGCTGCTGCCACCCTCTGAGGTCCTGGAGGAGGAGAGGGGGAGGCATCCCCCAGGAGGAGGTACAGCCTCAGCCTTTGGGATCAGCGGCCCTCTGGGGCCACCAGAGCCTAGACCGCATTGGCTGGTGCAGCACAGCTCCTCAAGGACAATTATCTGCCCCCTGGGCCTCCAGGCCCCTTTAAGGAGGTGATTTATGGCCCTGAGAAAACAGGGTCAGTGGGAGAAGACACAGGACTGACTCCAGGAGAGCAGCAGCTGCTACCTTTAAAAAATACACATTGAAAAAGCACACACTACAAAACAGCAGTGTTTTAAAACAGTGAAGCCTGAATAAGGAAATGAATCCGGAGATGTGTGGATGATAGAAGAGATGCCCCAGGACGCTGGAAGGCGCAGGGTGAGGAGGGAAGCCAGGCTTTGACTCGAGACTGCCCTGGCTTTGACGCCCCGCTCTGTCACTGAGGGCCAGTGACCTCCCTTGGCCAAGCCTTGGTTTCCCTGTTGGCACCTGGAGGCTGACCTCAGGATGAGTGTGAAAAGGAGGCAGGGAAGCTGGCTTCGTGGGACTGCGAGGACACATGATGTCAACACCTTGTCCCTCCAAGAAGTGCCATGATCCCTCCACACTTGCTTTCCTCCTCAGCCTGGTGGCCCTGGGTCCCTACATGTCTGTGGTGGGACCCTCCAGGGAGGACTCTCCACTGGAGTTAAGTCTGAGCCCTCAGCCTGGCCCGCAGCAGCCCTCCCGGCTCACCCGGGGCCCTCCAGCCTCCCCCCAGCACCTGCCTCCTCATGCCCCAAGTGCAGCCGAGGCGGACGGAGCTCCCCATGCCCAGACAACGGGTCTCACTTCCCTGCCAGTGCCCGTCCCTCTTCCTGGAACGCCCGGCCATCCCCGGTAAGGTCCTCCTGTGCCCCCTCCCCTGATGCAAGGGGCTCCTAAGTGGGGTGACGCCCCTGCACAGCCCCACCCTTCCATGTGGGTCCCCTCCATGTGTCCCCACTAAATGGTAAGCATCAGAGGGCAGGGTCTGTGTCTGAGTCACCTCTATCTCCAGCGCATAGTAGGTGCTCAACGGCAGCTTTGCTATTTCTCTGTTGCTGCTTGTCATTGTTCCTCTGGTGGCCTCTAGGAGCCACTTAGCACAGAGAGCTGTCGACAAGACCCTTGACCAACACCGTGCTGGTTCCTCTCCCACAACCCCATCGGCTAGTGCTAACACCACCGCACCGCACAGACCAGGCAACTGGCGCCCAGCCTGGACCATCGCGGGGTTAGTCCAGGAGGCGTGTGGGTGACTGCAGGGCTGCCACATGGCAAGGCCAGGGGGCTCTGCTGCAGCATGGCCGGGGCCTCCTGGTTAAGTCCCTTCCCTTCTTTGAGCCTTGGTTTCCTGACCTGTAAAATGGGAGGGGGAGCTGCAGGGGCTGGTCGCTCAAGGACCTCAGCACCCGGGGCGGGAAGACGAGACCTGGCTGTCTTGGACAGTGACCGGGCAGCCCTGGCGTGCCTGCCTTGGGACACGCTTACTGGTGCCCTCACTAAGCTACTTCTGGTGACATAATCCTACAGCGGGTGGCAGCAGTGGGGTGATGAGGGGACCCGGTCTCCCAGCCTGGAATGCCTCCCCCCACCCCTGCTCCCCCGAGGTGGCACTCATGACCTGGGAGCCGTAGGGTCTTTGGGGGGCTCTGGGGTGTCCTTGGAGCCCCGGGTGGGGCTGTGACTCAGCTCCTGCTGGGCCTCCCAGGCTCCCTGTGCTGCAGAAGGAGGGGCAGGGGCTGCAGACTGACCTCCCGGGGGTCCCTATGGGGGCCTCACATTTTGCTCTCTGCTGTCACCTTCTGTTTGTCTAGAATGTAAAGTCAGAGACGGGGCGTGGGCGGGCAGGGTCAGCAGCATGAACTCACTCCTTCCAAGTCCTGTTTTGAGGACAAATGAGTCAGCTTGGCATCCCGGCCGGGGCAGAGTGCTGGCAGCACCACCCACCAGCTGAGGCTCTGAGCTGGTCGCTGAGCTTCACGGAGCCTCAGTTTCCTCACCCATCACTCAGGATACATAACACCGACCCCTTGAAGCCACGCAGACTTCTGCAGGCCATGCGTGTGAAGCTCCGTGACCCCAGAGACAGCAGGCACCTGCCTCTTGGTCCTTGCAGCATTACAGGAGGGACAGGTGGCGGGAGGAGAGCTGTAACCCTAGCCGCCCTAATCCCGCTAATGGTTTATCTTCCTTTCATGAGGAGGAGGCCCTGCTTCCCCGGAGCCGGAACAACAGGCCTTTGTGTTCATTCTTTCGGGAAAAGGGGGGGCACTGGAGGAGGAGGCGGGCGCTGAGGCCTTATCTTTCCTGGCAAGGCCAGGGCCTCTGGGCAACCGAAGGGAGGCCTGAATAATAGAAAGGGAGGCACTGGGTGGGTTCCCAGCCACCCGCCTGTGTCAGGGAGCAGAGGGGGATGAACAAGAAGTTGTGCAGCGTCGTGCAGCCCAGGGGTCTCAGTGGCCCACAGCAGTGCGGGGTGGGGGGAGGGGACGTGGAGAAGGGATGGACCCCATGTCTCTGCTTCGGCGTGACTGTGAAGGCCCCAGGTTTACATCTCAGGTCCCACGAACTGTGTGTCCTTGGGCAAGTCACCTACCCTCTCTGAGCCCCCATCTTCTCATCTGTGACATTCTCATGGACCTTTGTGGTGGTTCCTGAGGATCTGCAGGAGAGCCTGCCAAGTGCCTGGCAGTGGCCTGGCAGGTGCATGGCTGTGGCAGCAGTGGAGGAATCCCTCGGGGTGAGGGCACAGAGGACATGGGTTCTGGGCCTGGCCGTGTGGCACCAGGCCTGGCTCCTCCCCACACAGGCGTAGCTGCCCCTTCTGGGAGGCAGGGGCCTCTCCTGCCAGACTTCTCATTCACACGGACGCTGGTGGGCGGCTGGCCTCCCAAGGGGCGCGGTCAGGGAAGCAACTGAGTGTCTGGCCAGGCTGGGAGGGGGAACGCATGAGGGTGTGGCTGGGGGAGGCAGGGGGTCTCACCAATGAGGAGACCAAGGCTCAGAGACGCCAGTCACCTGCCCAGCTCGCCTGGCAGCCCACGGCAGAGCCTCACGTCCACATTCATGTCTGCTGCCCTCAGCCCCTCACCCAGCCAAGGTGGGCTCTGCAGGGGATGTCTTGTCCCTGGGATGGCCCTCAGGGAAATGGGCTCAGAGCTGGTCCTGCTGGGTGAGCCTCCAGGGTACCAAGGATGGGTCATCCTGAGCTGGGCAGCAGGGGTTCCGGGGAGACCCTGGCTTGTGCTGCCAGGAGCGGCATCAGGGCTGGGGTCACTAACCAATGCCATGCACCCCTGATGAAGGGGCCTAGGTGGGGAGGAGGGCAGGGATGACCTACACGGACGGAGAAGTCACGGGGTAGCCGCCTGGCCCTGCCCTGCTGATGGGGACGTGAGACGTGGAGGGCTGACCTCAAGGCCTCTTTGTCCATCTCCACGGTGAGTCACTGGCTGGCTCAAGGCCCAGGCAAAGGCTGACGGAGGCCTCTGGCTCGCCCCTGCCCTTGTGGTCCTGGTGGGTTTTGTTCCTTTGGAAACCTGGACAGCAGATTGTGGAGTGGGGGGTGAGATGTGTTGGGTGGATGAAGTTACAAGTCCGCCCTCCAAGAATTCCTGGTTTGTTGGCTTCAGTTTCCACTACCTAAAAGCTCTGGCTAGTTGTTCCCTCCCCACGGTGGACGGTGGAGTCATCTGGTCCAGGCAAGCTTGTTAAAATGACATTGTGGGTCAGGTGTGGTGTCTGGGAACCTGAAGCAGGAGAATCCCTCAAGCCCACAAGTTCAAATCCAGCCTGAGCAACACAGTGAGACGCTCCTCCCCAAAGGGACATGTTCTGGAGCCCCATCCAGACCTGAAGAAGCTGAATCTTGGGGCTTCCTGTGTGGGTGGGTCCCTTGGCCCTAGTGTTTGAGACCTGCTGTCTCGGGTGCTCTTGGACACAGTCTCCAAGACTCTTTATTCCCCTCTCACACCTACTCTCATGTCCTCGCCCACCCGCAGCCCCAGAGGGACTTGCTTGCTCACCAGACACATGTACAAACACACGCATTCACAGATTCAGCCCAGGTCTGAGGGACACGTGTGTTCTTGTGCCCACGGGGACATGCAGACAGATCCACTTACACCCAGGACCTGCCACGTGCTGCTCAGGGTCCAGAGCAAAATGAATCTGTGCAAGAAGTCTTCATTTCCCAATGGTGACAGCAAAGGACAGCAGAGGTGACATGTCAACAGAACTGGCCTTGTACACACTGGGTCCACGATTCCCACACATCTGGGACCCCCAGATGAATGTGCCCCACAGGTGCCTGCAACATGCACTCACGTGCACACACGCTAAGCTGCCTCTCGTGCTCACGCCCAGCAAGGTGCTGAAAAGATTTCTTCTTGGGTGGGGGAATATGGTGGTTAGGGCTTAAAAGCAAAATCCAAACTGAGTCAGATGTCGCTTGAAGCAAAAAGGGCCAGATGGAGTCCTGTGTGACTCATTGCCTTGGGTTTCATGAGTAACATTTTAATTGGGTTGTGACTAGTTTGGGAAAACTTTAAAGTTCTCCCACCCCAAATCCAAATAAAATCAGGACTTATTGGATGCTTCCAAGGCCACAAAGCTCCCCGATTAAAATGTGCACTTGTGGGGGTTTGTGAATATACTTTACTAAACACAGGGCAATGCATGGGGCAGCTCTTTCTGCCTAGGAGGGAGAAGGAGGGAAACTTGGGTTTATTGACCTCGTACTATGTGCCAGCCCTTTGTTCAGAGATGTGCACGTAGAATCCATGCAACGTTCATAGGCACCAGACGCGGTGGCTGGCGTGCAGCAGTGCGTAGTAAATGGTAGCTTAATGCTGGATTTCATCGGATCTTAGGATTCCACTGTCAGTAAGAAGCGCATTATCTTCTGGGCACTAAGAAAGAAAAATCCACTAAAATCCCGATATCGGCTAGGACACTTGGACAGGAGGGCACACGTCAGGCTCAGAGGCCTGTGGAAGTGTGTCTTAAAGTCATGGAAGCCAAGTTTGAAGAGGGGTTCCCTCCCCAGTCCATGGAGAGGAAAGACAGCAGAGGCCATACCCCAGCAGAGGCTGAGGAGGGCTCACCCCCGGGTTCTGCCCACACGGAGAATGCAGTCCTATGACTGCACAGGGCGATGCTTTTGGAGGGGGGCCTGCCTGCCTCAGTTTCCCTTGAAATTCTGCCTGCGAGCCCCGATTTCTGCTGCCTAAGGGTGAAGGGGCTCCCCATGATGGAGGCCTCGTTCTTTGCGTCTGCCCACGTTTGAGCAAAGGTAGGCACAGCCAGGAATTTTTTCTTCAAAGCAGGTTTTAGAGATCAGTAGTAATTTGGAGAACTGGAGGCCGCCCCGGGCCGGGTCACACCCGCACGCAGTGATTCATTATCCCAGGATTCTTCACAGACGGCAACTGGCCTTGGAAGGCGCTGAGCTCATGAATATGCACAGGCTGGTCCTCATAAATTATGCATCCCATAGTGGGGAGGCCGAGGAGGAGGGCTGAGTGGTTTTCTGCCCGAGGCGACAGAAGGCTTCCTCACAAGGACTTCTTGTGAAGCTTGCATCCCAGGCTCCCTCTCTCTCTCCCCATCACAATGAACTTGTGGGGTGCCCCCCCACCAGCTCTGTTAAAACTAGGACTCTGGTTTGCAAAGCGACTGGTGTTGCCTGGGCTGTGGCTTCGCTGTTGGAGATGCTGATGCTGCGGGTCTGGAGGGGTGTCCGGGCCAGAGCCCAGGGCTGCCCACAGCATCTGACCTTACAGAGCCCCAGACGTGGGAGTCACACGTTCGTCACACACGTTCTTCACATCCACACTGGAGTGTGCTCAGGTGTCGGCCAGTATCACTTAACAAGCATGGGATAGGGAGTCAGGGAGGGGGCCAGGCCCCAGCAGGAACTGGAAGGGTCTGCTTTCCTCTGTGCAGGTGGTGGGGGCTAGCAGAGGCCCGACTCTGGGTCCTCTCCTTTCCTGGGCTTCCCTCCCCTCCTCACAGCTGGGCTCTGACCCCAGAGGTGCCAGAGCTGGGTACACACAGGGCCAGGCTTCTGGGGAGTTCCGCATGCCTCCCTCTCCTGCCAGTCCCCCTGGGGCACCACAGCAAGCAGGGAGAAAGAAAAAGACAAATGCTAGAAGCCATAGCAGGCCATTAAAGCCACCCCAGGTGTGAAGAGCACTTTCTCCGCCAGACACTAACCAAAGAGCTTTGCAAACTTCAACTCACTTAACCCTCTCTACACCCCTCAGGGACACTATCATAATCCCCAGCTAATAGAAAAGGAAACTGAGGCTCAGAGAAGCTAAGTGACTTGGGTCCAGTCACCCAGCCCCAGAGTGGCGGAGTCAGGATTTGAACTCAGGCTGCCTGGTTCCAGAGTCTGTAATCACAACCACCTTGCTCCTGTTCAACCTCTGTGGTTGCCAGCACAGGATGTTCCCATGGTGGGTGTTCTTTGGATGATGGGTGCTGACGGGTCCCAGGCAGGCTGGTGAGTCACATGGTGGGCAGGCCACACAGACCAGCAGTGGCTTTGGGAGACCTGGGACCTGATGCTTTTCCTGGGATGAGCTCACTGGCCCATGCTTGTCTGAAGGAGCTGGATGGACCCACAGAGGCGGGCTGACTGCAGTCCCCCTGGCGTGGAGCGAGGAGGAGGTGTAGGACGTCACAGTGTTAGAGATGATCCCAGCCAGGACTTAGGACAAAGCGGCATGAAATCCAAGGGTAGCAACACCCAGCACACAATCAGCTTGGGGTGCAACATGACCGGAACCAGAGACAGCTGGAGAAGTACACGGAGGAAGAACCAAGGGGCGGTATGGCCAAACAGAGGTGGGTCAGACAGGAAGGGGCTCTGCATAAATCAACTCCAAAAGTGAGCCCCGGACTAGACAGTGACCTTGCCTTTCTGCATCTTCACCCATGTCATGGGGACAGTAATAGCACCTGCTCCGTTGGATTGTTTTAAAATCTATTTTGACGGGCTGGGATTGTAGCTCAGCGGTTGAGCGCTTGCCTCGCATGCGTGAGGCCCTGGGTTCGATCCTCAGCACCAAATACAAAGCAATAAAATAAAGACGTTGTGTCCATCTACAACTAAAAAAATGTTTTAAAAAAAATAAAATAAAATCTATTTTGTCATAAACTTTAAGATTGTAGTGTGTGCTCTGGGTGGCGCAGGCCTATCATCCCAGCCAATCAGGAGGCTGAGGCAGGAGGACTGCAAGTTCAAGGCCAGCCTCAGCAACTTAGACCTTGTCTCAAAAAATGAAAGGGCAGGGAATGTAGCTCAGTGACAGAGCACCCCTGGTTTCGATCTCCAGTACCCCTTCAAAAAATTGTGGTGTCACATGTACAGAAAAGTGCACAGATCATAAGCACACAGCTTCCTGGCTTTTCACACAGAGAGCACACCTGTGTCACCGGCTCTTTGAGCAAGAAGAAGAACCTCACAGCTCCAGAAGCCCCCCTCAACCTTCACCAGTCACTGTGCCCAAAGGCAAATGCCCAAATGGACTTTTCACACTGGATTAGCTTTGCTTGTTTGTAGACTTCATGAAAATTAAAACACTACGTGAAGAGTTCCTAAAGACACGGGGCAACTGGAACTCACCCACATTGCTGGTAGGAAGTTACGACCGTTTTGGAAAACGGATCATCATCTACTATGTCAGTCCATTTTCTGTTATTGCAACAAAATACCTGAGGCTGGGTAACTTAATAAAGAAAAGAGGTACATTTAGCTCCTAGTTCTGGAGGTCCAAGAGTGTGGAGGAGCCCCAGTGACCCCCATCAGGCTCCACATCTGAAAGGCCTGTCACCCCTGAAGTGCCACAGCGAGGACCCACATAGAAGCCACCAGGAGACTCTGAAGCCACATCTAAACCATAGCATCTGCTGTAGCTCAGAAAGACTCCTCGGCACGCGTGCATGGTGTATTTACACACATAGAGGTGTGTGCATGTGTGTGAAAACACACACTCCATTCCCACACACCTAGGAGCCTGCACAGTGGGCGTGACACAGGTACACCTACGTGTCCCCTGAAGGACAGCAGCGTTCACAGCAGCAAGCTGAGGTAGCCTCAAGCTGGACACCGGCAACAGACTCTGGGAGGTGACAGAGGTTTCCTGCAGAGGCAGGTGTGGAAGTCAGGGCCACCCTGCTGGCTAACACTGGCTCAGCTGAGGGCTCGAATGCTTCCTGGGGAGGAGACAGCTTGGGCGGGTCAAGGAGCCCTGGAAAGGGGCAGCAGAGGCAGCTGATCCTCCACCGGCCACTGTTTTGCTGTGCAACGTGCTCCTTTCCCCACCCTCTCTGTGACTCCCTTTCCCACTAGGACAGCTGAGCTGGCTGGGGCCTCCGCCTCCTCCCCTGGCCCTGCTCACCCGCCTCCTGCTTCTCACGTCCTGAATAGCAGCTCTTCACCAAGTTTCCCTCCCCCTCGCAGAGGCCCTGGGATTCTACAGACAGACAAGTGCAGCTCACAGAGGGCCCGGGATTCAGCCTCCACCAGGCTTCCCCGCCTTGGCTGCCACGGAGCTGTCCCCAACAGCACCCTCTCTCCAACTGACACAGCCCCGGGCCGAGCTCATCACGCTGCCAGGCCTGTGCTCCGAGAACCTCCACCAGCCGCCACTGCCCCATGCCCTTGTCCTCTTGCTCGTCCCCGCCGCCAGCATCGCGCCTGGGCTGCCTCCTCTGTGTCCACCCTCCATGGTGGACAATACAGACAGCAACTGCTCTGCCTTTGGGGCCAGGTCTCGGGTGACGCGTCATATTCATCATCTCTCTGGGCCCATGGGCCAATCCCATGGCTGTCCCCACACTGCCCGTGAGGCAGCTGGGCTCTGGGGCCAGAGGGAAGCTCCAGCGCCTCCACTTTGGGGAGGGGCGAGGCCAGGAATGGCACCGTCCAGCTATCCCGCGGGCGCAGCTCTCACAGGGCAGGGAGGTCGGGGCTCCTGTTCTGTCCTGCTCCGTGGATGACGTGGATGACGACACTGTCCTGCTGTGCATCTGAAGTTCAGGCAGGTCCTTCTTTCCAAGAAGACTGCTGTGGTCAGGCTGCAAGGCCATTGTGCCAGTGAATAGTCTCTGCCACACGAGTGCCCTCGTGGTGCAGAGCCACCCTCGTGGTGCCTGGGGACAGGAGAGCCCCGTAGGCTGGAAGGGAGCGTCTGTGGAGGGATGAGAGAGCAGCATTGTGAACGGTCCTGGGTGGGAGCCAGAGGAGAGATCCTTGAAAACGCCCCTAACCCCAGCGACTGAGAGGCTGGGGCTGGAGGATCACGAGTTCAAAGCCAGCCTCAGCAACTTAGAGAGGCCCTGTCTCGAAATAAAAAGGGCTGGGGATGTGGCTCAGTGGTTAGGCACCCCTGGGTTCAATCTCTCATGCCAAGAAAGAGAGAGAGAGGAAGGAAGGAAAGAAGGAAGGAGGGAGGGAGGGAGGGAAGGAGGAGGAAGGAAGGAAGGAAAGAAGGAAGGAAGGAAAGAAGGAAGGAAGGAAGGAAGGAAGGAAGGAAGGAAGGAAGGAAGGAAGGAAGGAAGGAAGGAAGGAAGGAAAGAAGGAAGGAAGGAAGGAAGGAAGGAAGGAAGGAAGGAAGATCTCTGATAAAGGCCATGTGAGAGAGTTTGACACCAGTGACTACTGAAACATGGCCCAACTCCAGCCCTGGGGTTCAAAGATGAACCAGACCCCCCAGGGCCCAGCTCCCAGGGGAATGTCCAGGAGTGGGGAGAGCAGGGGAGGGCAGGGCAGGAGGCCCAGCAAGGTGGCTTCTGGCCCAGGCTCAGTCCAAGCCTGGGGCTCACCGACCGAGAGCCATAGAGAGAGATGGGGAAGGAAGTTGGGGACAAGTTCCTAGCACTTTGTCCTCTGCCAGTGGAGCAAAATGGTCCAGCAGCCCGGAGCAGAGCTCCAAGGAGAATCAATCCCACAAGGGCTGTTAGGGGCACCAGAGCCCGAGGCTGGCAGCTGCCTAGGATCCCTGCAAAGCTCGGTGCCTAGAGACGGAGGCACCTCCAAAGCTCCTGCAAAGGTGCCCGCTCACTGCACTCTGACAAGCCCCAGGCTTTGGCTGCACGTGGCACCTTCATGGTGCTCCAGGGACTTGTAAGCAGAGAAGGCCATGAGGGTCAGGACAGGCTTCTGGGAGGGGACACCTGAGGGTGCTGCTGGGTCATGCGGAGGTGGCCAGCGAAGGCTTCAGGGGCGTTAAGAAAATCCAGTTTTGCAGTTGTCACCACCACCCCTCCCCAGAACGCATCTCATCTTGCAGAATGGAAACTCTGTCCCTTGGGCTTCCTGTGCCCCCAGCCCCAGCCCTGCTAACCGCCCTTCTGTGTTCTGTTTTGAGAATCTGGCTCCTCCAGGTAGGTCATGGAATTGGAGTGATACAAGGTTCTTCCCTTCGTGGCTGGCTTATTTCACACCACATATGTTCTCAGGATTTTTTCATGTTGTAGCATGTGTCAGAATTTTCTTCCCTTTCTAAGCAGGATAATATTCCACGCTAGGGGTTGTGCATCCATTCAGCCATCCACGGGCACTTTTGGCTACTGTGCCACTATGATCATGAGTATGCACCTATCCATTCATTTCTTTGCCTTCAATTCTCTTGGTTATATACCTAGAAGCTAAACTGCTGGATCACAGGGTAATCCTACTTTTCATTTTGTCTGAGGAACTGAATGGATAATTTTGATCACACATAGTGTAGATCAACTCCCCATTTTAGACGGGCTTACCAACAGCAGCACAGGCTGGCCATGCCCTTCTGGCATTCTTTAATATCAAAGGAACAGCTCCATGATTCTAGACCTAAAAAGCAGGTTTGAACTCTTCATCCTTGAAATTCTATTGGACAACGTTAAATGTCTGCCCAAATCAACATCAATAATTTGTTTCGCTTGGCAAGGAGAAATGTTTAAAATTTAATGAAGCCAGCAGATTTCCACAGCCTCATGTTGCCAAGCAGCAATCACACTAATAAATGGCCAAAGCTTTTCTTGTAGGAGGAATGTTTGCATGGAGAGAAAGGGCCGTTCTCTAATGGAGCGAGGATGGCCACGGGGTTTCTACAGGAAGCAAAGTGCAATCCATCATCCTGGGGAGTTTACTTTGAAAAAGCAGCGTGTCCACTGGGAGTCACGGCTTTCCAAAGGTCCTCTCGCTGCTTCTGCTGATTCATATTCCCATAATTCCCCCACTGCATAATATTTTCCCATCTCCATGGTGACTGTGTGAGAAGAAGGCCTGGTGAGGAACTTCAGGGTTTACTTCTTATTTCACAGAACCAAGATTTGACTTGGGCTGAAAGGGGCTACAAGTTCGCATTTAAAAGAGGAGAGCTGGGATCCCCTAAGCAGGTCTTGCTAGAGCTGAGAGGGAGCATGGGTCGGGGAATAACAGTCGGCAGCTGGCCCTGGTTCCAGCACTTTCCAGTCTCTGATGCGGAGCACGACTTCCTCTTGGAGCCTCGGCTCCTTTCTCTGTAAAATGGAGTAGAGGATGGGAACTAGAGTTCTCTGGGGACCCAATGGAGAACATGCAAACTGTAAAACCTTATCTAAAGCAAACATCAACCACAACAGAAAACCCAAATGCAAAGCCCTGTTCCAGGCTAAGGTGTTGCTGGTGGTTGCTTTGTTCGGCCCCCTCACTCACACCCATGTCTGTGACTAGGGCAGAGGAACTTGGCTGTGTGCTTATTCTGAACCCTCCACTTCTCCAAACACATGACTCTACTCAGTGCAGGCCTCATGAAGTGCTTGAATTCAAATCTGATCCAGCAAATGCTTGGCAAGTCCATTCTGCACCGGCTTGGGGGGCACGGGGTCCATGGGGGAGCAGAGTCACCCTGATTTAGAGATAGGCCTTTGATTTCCCAGCAGCTTTGTGCAGGGTGGGGAATGAGGGAAACCTATCGATGTGCATCAGGTTCTAGATTCATCCTTCCTGCCTTCAAGGGCAGAAGCATGGTCATCACCAATGCCCTGTGTGGAATGAACTATCAGACGGGGGTATGGCTCTCAGATGTGACCCGAGGATGGAAGAATTCACTCTGCATGCTGAGGTGGCATCTCAGAGTTTTTGCAGAGTGGTTTTCTGAGCCAGGCTGGGGACATGTAGGGAGGGAAGATGAAGGACTGTAGAGGTGACAGACCTGCCTTGGGAGAAGAGACTTCAAACTGGCCAGAGGACCTTGGGCACAGGCAGAGATCAGAACAGCACAGTGTGGTTCAACCAGACTTACTTTTGATGCTCAGGTTTCCTCATGATGTTAAACTAGGGAGCCTTAGATTCATAAGTGGGCAGAAGATTCCTCTGAGGCTGCACCTCCCAAGCCGGCCATGGGCAATGTACATTGTCTTGCTCCCTTCCTCCCTTTGCCTGAGAGCAGGAATGGCCCCATCACCTCTGCAGCTGTGTTTCCCACCAGTCCCTCTGTCTTCTCCAAGAGCAGGCCTCCAGACGCCCCGTGTCATATGGACTTGACCACTTCACCTCCATTCCTTCTGCCCTTCTCTCCTTGCCCACCCAGTTCCCATGACACCTACACTTGGTTGTGTACTCTTTCCCTCCTCTGTCTGCCTATGATGGTTTTCTAGGAGTCCGAGCTGTGTTGGAATTCTAGTTCTCACACTTGCCAGCTGTCTTCTTCAGTGTGGACTGCCATAAAGGAATGCTGTAGACTTGGGGCTTCAACACCATTATTTATCACAGTTCTGGGGGCTGGAAGTAGTAATCTTTGTCTTGAAGTCTGTTAAATCTTAACAGAGGCACTCCAGCCCTGTCCTATATAGTTTGCATAACATATAATTTTCTGACCATTTACTTTCAACCTATATGTATCTTTATACTTAAAACGGGTCTCTTACAGACAGATAGTTGGGTCTCACTATAATTCCATTCTGGTAATCTCTGCCTTCTCATTAGAGTATTTAGTCCATTAATGTTTAATGTAATTATTGGTTTAATTGGGTATAATTGTATCATTTTATTATTTATTTTGCATTTACTCCTGCTGTAGTTTAGATAACCGTCCCCCAAAGGCCCATGTGTTAGTCTTGGTTGTCAGCCTGTGATGCTACTGGGAGGTGGTAGAACCATTGGGGAAGGGCCTAGTTAAAGGAAAGGGGTATTGGGATCCCAGCCTCTCCCTCTTTTTCCTTGCTCCTTTGCCCTGTTCCCATGAGGTGAACAGATCTCTTCCACCATGTGTCCCCACCATGGTGTACGCTGCTGCCACAGGCCCAGAATAACAGGGCCAAGAAACCATGAGCCAAAACCTGAAATCAAGCCAGGCGCAGTGGCGCAAGCCTGTAATTCCAGCACCTAGGGAGGCTGAGACAGGAGAATCGCGAGTTCAAAGCCAGCCTCAGCAACGGCGAGGTGCTAAGCAACTCAGTGAGACCCTGTCTCTACATAAAACACAAAACAGAGCTGGGGATGTGGCTCAGTGGTCGAGTGCCCCTGAGTTCAATCTCTAGTACCCCCCCCCCAAAAAAAACCTGAAATCACAGTCAAAACTAAACCTTTTTTCCTTATTAAGTTGTTTATTTCAGGTGTATTTTTTATAGCAATGGAAAACTAACTAACATGACCTCCTTGCTTTTAGTTTCTTTATTCACCTTTCCAGTTTTTAAATTGTTTTAATAGTTTCAGTATAACATATCTTTTGGCTTTTTAGCTGTGCCTCTTGACTATTTTTAGAGATTGTGATATGCATCTTAACTTTTCACTGCCCACTTAAGTTAATATTGCATCACTTTATATGAAATGAAAGGAATTTGCGACCACATAAGTTCATTGATCCAAACTCCCACCATCCTGTGTGTGTGTGTGTGTATGTGTGTGTGTGTGTTGCTGGGATTGAGTCCAGGGGCGCTCTACCATGGAGCTATATCCTCAGCCCTTTTCATTTTGAGACAGCACTTTGCTAGGTTGCCAAGGCTAGCCTCTAACTGGCCATCCTCCTGCCACAGCCTCCTGAGTCAGTGGGATTACAAGCATACACCACTGCACCCGCCTTCCACCACCCTTCTTACTCCAGGTGTCATATGTATGAATTCTCAGTTGACAGTGCCATTTCCTCCAAAACTTTAGAAATGTCCTTACACTCTGGCCTCCATGTGCACAGCCACTCTCATCTCAGCTCCCTGTATGCAATCCATCCTACCGTCTGCTTTCAAAGTTTTATTTTTTTTACTTTTTTTCATCAACATGACTATCATGTGCCTTAAATATTGTTTTATTCATATTTAGTCTATTCAGATTTTCCTGAGCTTCTTGAAACTGTAATTTGTTTTTCTCTAAACATGGAAAGTTTCCAACTATTATTTCTTCAAATACTTTTTACACCCTGTTCTCTCTCCTCTCCTTCTGGCACTTCAGGACTTTTGATATTATTTCACATGTCCCTGCTAATTTTATTTGTTTTTTTCTCTCTCTCTTCTTCAGATTAGAAAGTTTCTATTCATCTCCTAAGTTTATGGATTTTTTTTTAGTTGTTAATGGACCTTTTTTTTTTTAATTTATATGCAGTGCTGAGAATTGAACCCAGTGCCTCACATGTTCTAGGCAGGCACTCTACCACTGAGCCACAACCCAAGCCCAAGTTTGTGGATTTTTTTTCCTCTGTCATTCCTATTCTGCTACTCAGTCCCCTCAGTGATTTTTCTTGTCTCAGGTACTCTTCAGTTCTGAAACTTTCATGATTCATTTTAATTTTTTAAGTGATGTTTAGTATGTTCACAGAGATGTACAACAAAACTTTCCATTACCCTCAAAAGAAACCCCACGCCCATTAGCAACCACTCACCAATTCCTGGTAACCACTAACCTGCTTCACATCTCTATGGCCTTACTCTGTGCTGGGCATCTCCTGTGAATGGAGGCATACAACATGAGGGCCTCTGTGTCTGCCTTCTTTCTTTTTTTTTTTTTTTAAATATTGTTTTAGTCATTGATGGATCTTTATTTTATTCATTTATTATTTATGTGGTGCTGAGGATCGAACCCAGTACCTCCCACATGCTAGGCAAGCTCTCTACAGCTGAGCTACAGCCCCAGCCCTGCCTTCTTTCTTCAACATGTTTCCAGGTTCACCCAGGTCGCAGCCTCTGTTAGTACTTCATTCCTTTTTATGACCGAGTAATATTCTACCACATGGACAACCACATTATTTTTTCCCATGCAGCAGTTGGTAGACTGATGTAATGCTTCCACTTTTGGGCTACTATGAATAAAGCTGACAATTGGTTCATTTATGTTTGATGCTTCTGACTGAGATGTCTTATCTTTATTAGATCATATTTTCTTTATTTCACTGAATATTGTTATAGTAGCTGCTTTAAAGTTCTTGTCTAATAATTCCAATGCATGGGTCATCATAGGGTTGGTCTATGTTGACTAACTTTTTTCTTGAGAATGGGTTGCATTTTCCTGGCATATATGTACAAACATACATGCATGTACATGTATACACGCATATACAGACATGCATGTGTGTATATATATACACGTATGTACACACACATACACACATACTATGTGTATTTTTGGGAGTTTATCTGGGTTTGTGAGTGTTCTGTTGCGGGGACTCTGGATTTTGTGATACCGTTTTGAAGAGTGCCGCTGTTTATGTTTCATTGAGCTTAGTCGGACTCGAAGTGTAAACTTGGTCACACTCGTGGACTGGGGCTCTGGTCTTGGTTCAGACTGCTTTTAGTATCCCCAGAACATGTGTGGTTGTGGTTCAGACAGAACTGGACAGTGTTTACCCCGCCCGCTCGCACTCTCCTGCCTCTCCTGTCTTCAGCAGCCCCGGTTGTGCCAGCCTCCTTCTCCTGGTTCCTCTGCACTGAGGGACAACAGGCCTTCTGCCGGAACATAGTCACATTGTGCCACCACTACCAATGTGGCTACCCTCAGGGCAAAGCCACACACACACACACACACACAGAAATTCGCCCTGTGCAGAATAATCCTTCTAGGTTTTAATGTTGCTCCAAAACCTCCTTTGTCAATACCGCAAAGGCCTCTGGGTGGTTTTTTGGACGGAGATTGTGTTTTCTGCAGCGTGCTTTAGGACTTTGCTCCTTCTTACCAGACTGAGTCCATGCTGACCCGACTTTGTAAGTGCTGATGGTGTATCTGATATTTTTTTGCTCTCTTCTATGATATTTCATTTTCGAGATCCTGGCCTTGGTCTCTGCTACACTGATGTTATGGCCCATTAGAGGGTCACAGTCTGCAGTTTGGCCCGAGGTGCTCAGATGCCCGGTAGGCAAGGGGCAGCTGCTCCAGGAAAGTGCTCATTAGATGACTCACAGGCAGGAGGTGCCCGAGGTTCAGAGGCTTTGTGTGCTGAACATACCAGGTACAGAGCGTTCATGAGCCGTCCCTACAGATGGGGTGTGTAACAGTGTCCCCTCCTCTACTTCCGCTGGGACCCAAAGCGACCAAGGGCCAAGTCCTTCAGGCTCAGTCCTCAAGCCAGCCCACGATTCAAACCTTCACTCTCCCCAGACCCCCAGAGCAGCAACACAAGGATGCCAACTTTTAATTTTGGTAAATAAAGACATTTAATAATAATGCCCATCTGCTGTGGCTGCCACTTCATACAAGGAAGGCTGTTTGATCACCCCAATGTCATATGAACTATCTCAGGACAGATCCAAGGCCCACAGTGAAACACATTTCCTCTCGTGACAAACTCAGTCTCCATTGTCCTCACTGTTCCTTGGGTGGGCATTTGGGAGCCCCCCATCCAACCAGGGCCAAAGGAGCTCCCAGAATCCACCTGTGTCAGGCCCAGAGAGGGGTAGTCATTACCCAGGACCACACACACATTTGGAAGAAAAAGGGGTTTCCTGTTCTCCCTGGGTAATTCTCCACTGAAAATCCATCCGACTTCCCAGATGCAGCCTTGTTCCCAGAACCCCTCTCTGCTCAGTAGGACTCCCAGGCCACTGAGCGTCCTGCGCTTCCTGCAGCCGTCCCCCTGAGGCAGCCCCAGCTGCCCTACTTGCCATCACCCACATACGCAGGATCTTGTGGCAGGGACAGGAGCCTGGACAGGGTGCGGAGACAGCCTCGCCGGGGGGCCGAGGCGCTGCTTCTCCCCCTTGTAGGCCACACCCTGCTCCCTCGGGCAGCTCTGGAGTCCCAGAGGCCCCTTAGAGCCTGCATAATGGATGCCTCCTCGCTTCTGGGAAACCACCAGCTCATCTTTCTTAATGGCCCCAGAAGAAGCAGGCTGCAGGCATTCTGCTCCTAAAGCTGGCTCTGCTTCTCCCGCTCCCCGTGGAGGAGGGGCAACACCGTGGCTCACACAGGAGAACCTGGCTTTGTGTCTTTCTTCCGCTTCTAGAAGGCTAGGTGAGCATCTTCCCTCATACCACCCTTGGTCTGACTTGCTGGGAGGCTGGGGTACCGGCCATGAGGGAGCCCCACAACCACATTTGGGGTGGGCAGAAAGAGCCTTGGTCCAGCCGGGCGCGGTGGCGCACGCCTGTAATCTCAGCACTTAGGGAGGCTGAGACAGGAGGATCGCGAGTTCAAAGCCAGCCTCAGCAATGGCGAGGCGCTAAGCAACTCAGTGAGACCCTGTCTCTACATAAATCACAAAATAGGGCTGGGGATGTGGCTCAGTGGTCGAGTACCCCTGAGTTCAATCTCCAGTACCAAATAAATAAAAAAATAAGAAAGAACCTTGGTCCAAGAAGAGGCCCTGGCAGGGCTCCTGGGGACACAGGGAGGTTGAGGGGCAGCCGAGAGGTCCTGGCCAAGCACAAAGGGCTTGGAGTTGGAGCTGAGAAGGTGGGTCCAGCAGGGATACTTGCTCTGGTTTTCAGAACGCCTGGTTGCACAGATGGGCAGCCCGGGACCTCAGCACTAACACCTGTCCTCCACACTCTTCCCCAAGATGTCCTTAGGCACCTTTGGGGCTAGGCAGAGCCCAGACTCAGCTGGCACATACTGATTAGTCAAGGCGATTGTGTAACGCTCTGGATTTCTGTGCTACTGTCCACCTCATCTCCCCAAGTGCACCCTTCTTTCTTGCACCCAGACTCCTCTTCTGGGTCCCCAGACCTCTCTGTGTGCAGCAGCTAAAGGATGCATGCCTGGCACACCAGGGGACCTCCAGCCACAGCCCTGGCCACACAGATTGTGCACATTTTAAATAACTTTTAGGGGCCTGATCTAGGACAGGTGTCCAACTACGTGACTGATGGGTGGTTTGCAGCCATGGGTACATGCCCTGTCTGCTTGTGAGGGTGACAAAGGATGTCCGCCATGCTCACGGTACCCTGCAGCCCCAAGGGAAAAGAGCAAGCCTGCTTCATACACTCAAAGCCCCAGGTAGGGAAGAATCTTAAGAGATGAAGAGGAGGAGGAGGGGTGCCTTGGCAGCATGCTCTTGAATAAGAAAGTTAAGATTTTAATTGCAAATCTTGCAAATCCCACTGACAGCTTGACTTTAAGGGAAAAGATGAGCTAAATTTACCCCAGCCAGTTAAAGAGCCCAAAATTCAATTTACTAATTAGCTTAAAATGGAAACTAGTCCAGTTATCATAAAGAGCTTTTCTGTTTCAAAAAAAAAAACAAAAAACACACAAAAAGTAAAAGAGTTTGCTCCTCGTTTCGTTCCGCCATGCACTGGAGCACGGCCATGTGACCAGCAGTGCCACTTGTGGTGCACTTGCCATGACACAGAGGCAGAGCGTCACAGCGACAGGAGCCCTGCCCTAGGCACGATGCTATGACCGGGTATCAGGTCAGATGTATTGCTCATTACCAAGCATCTGGGTGTGGTCCCGTCTCCATTCTTGGGGAGTGCAGCGCCCAGTGGGTGAGCCAGAGAAGGTCATGAGAACCGTCACACACCTGGACAGGTCCCCAGTGTGAGGAGTTCCCAGGAGGCAGAAGGAACATCTGGGAGGAAGGCTCCCAGGGAAGGTGGCATAAACCTTGAGAGACGGAGGGGAAACGTGGAGCAATGGGAAGGGAGATCCCAAGTCCAGGTGTGAGATGGAAAGAGGGGTGGTTACTTCTCAGGCAAGTAGACTGAGGCACGGTGGACAAGATAGATCCCATGCCAGCAAGGTTGGCCTGGCACTGTAAGTGCGGGCTCACAGGCCAGGTTTCTTCTTCATGTGGTGGGCTGTGGGGATTGAGTGAGCCCCTGAGGACCTGGGCTGGGGAGTGATTGGATTCCAGCTTCTCTCTGGCAGCTCAGCATGGCCACGGTGTGGGGGATTTGCTGTTATCACTGGGGTGTGTATTCACTTAATGTAACTATAATATGATATTAAGAATGGCCTGCCAGAAGCGTGCATGTGATTATTAACCTCTTTCATTTCCTATGGAATGGCAGTTTAGGGAGAGAAACAAAGACTTTGAATAAAACATTTTGTAGATCCGTCCAGGACATTATAGGAGTGTTAATAGCTACGGCTCAAAAAGTAACATTTGGGAGAAAGAGCATTTTCACAGCACATTTTCCCGATACGGTGTATGTTTATACTCTTCCAAGTAAAACAGATGGTTTTTCTAAACTTCAGCTATCTTTGAGATTATTTTCCGTCTGCTCTAAAATGGTGCCATAAAATATCCTATAAGCAAAAATAAAATCGTAGCAGGTAGCACAGCTCCTCATATATGAGAGCGGGCCCTCTGTATCTGTGGTTTTACATCCACAGATTCTAATAACCACAGACTGAAAATATTTGGAAAAAATTGTATCTGTACTGAAGCTCTTCAGATGTTTTTTCTTGTCATGATTCCCTAAATACATACAACAATAATTACATAGAATTTGTATTTTATGTGATATTATAAGTAATCTAAAGTATAAGGTTGATGGTGTAGCTCCATGCAAGAGCCCTTGGGGTGCATGTGTGAGGCCCAAGGGTCCACTTCCAGCAACCCTCTCCCCACACTACACAGGAGGATGTGCACAGGCTTGTGCAAATAAATACCTCTTCAAGCTGGGTGCAGTGGCGCACACCTGAAATCCCAGCATTTTGGGAGGCTGAGACAGGAGGATTGTGAGTTCAAAGCCAGCCTCAGCAACAATGAGGTGCTAAGCAACTCAGTGAGACCCTGAAAATAGGGCTGGGGATGTGGCTCAGTGGTCGAGTGCCCCTGAGTTCAATCCTTGGTACCACAAAAATAAACAAACAAACAAACAAACAAATAAATAAAAAATAAATACCTCTTCATTCTGTATGAAGAACCCAAGCACACGTGGATTGTGGTATTAGCAAAATCCTGGAGTCAATTCCCTATGGATAAGCAGGATGACTCTACAGAAGAGCTTCCCTCTCTATTGTTAGTGCTCTTAGAGATGATGCAGGAAGGAAGCAATTTTATCTGTTATAAATGGAGGAAAAATGAGAGATTGTGAAATTGTGTTGGAGCCTCAGGACGTAGAGGCACACGTTTTGTTGTGTTTGTTGGGTGAAGTTGGTTTTAAATCACTGAATGACATCAGGAAGAGGGCACGTGGTAACGTAACTAACAACCTCATCTCAGTATGTGGTATGATAATGAATTCTAATTCGTTGTCAGTAGCAAGAGGGTCCCAGGTGAACTCCCCTGTCCTCATACAGTGAGAGCTTGCCTGGGAATGTGTTCTTCGGCTACTTTCTGGCTCCCACCTCTGTTCCTCAGCAGAGTGGACACTACATGAAAACAGGACTTTATCCATTCTAATATTGTGCAGGAATATACTTTTTCCTAGAAGATTTATCCCAGGACATCTTAAAATCATGAGCCTTAGCCACACATTATCCCGACTTCAATTGGTTTACATAGGACTTGGAGTTATTTGGAAACCCAGCTCCAATGCAAAGCAAATTAAAAAGGCACATAGATCTTTCACCATCCAAGATTTTCTTACTCAGAGGAAAGGTGCCTTTGGGGCCAGAATGGAGATGTGTACTGGCACAGTTGCCAGTCTCAGAAGACGGCTCCGCAGATGTCTGCAGCATCCACGACCGACTGAGCTCACAAACAGGAGCAAAGAAAGAAATGGAAGCTTGAGAAGTTAGATTCAAACATACAAGTGACTTTTAAAATGAGTTTAAAATTTGCCACGTCACACACTGTGCTTATTTTTAAAAATCAAATAGTTCTACAAGGCTTAAGACCAAAAGGGGGCTTTCCCTCCCCTGGTTCCCTGTGCCACCCCGCACTCTTATTCCTCCTCGAAGCGGCTGCCATGTCCGGACGTCATCTTCCTTTTGGGTACGCACTGGCCTTTCTTGAAATAGCATCCACCATGGCTTTCTGATTGTCTGGCTGCCCATGACATGATTGTTACTGCCCTGCCCCATTTTCCTGGGGACTCCTCCGCCCCTCTGTCTCCTGGAACCGCACATGATGCTCTTTCTTGGCAGCTCCCACATAGGATGGGCAAGCCAGGTGCCGTGTGGGGACCAGGCAAACCTCAGAAGTGGGCCTTTTTTTCTTGACTTCTCTGATAAAAATCTAGATGACTGGTAACTTTATTTCTTGCCATTTGATGCAAGGAGGCAGCTTCTGATGGTGTTTTTAATGTGCCTGAGGGAATCTAAAACAATTTATTGCAATGCACAGCATGGGTGGATCCTAAGCCTTTCCATATCAGCTAGGATGACCATATAATTTATCATCCCCACCAGAATACTTGAGCGAGTCAAAGGGAGAAGCTAGCCATCAGCCAGGACACAGGCAGGAGCCCGGCTGTCCCAGGCACCCTGGAATGAGTAGTTGCTCTAATATTAGCTTATTTACTCTGTGGTTAGCCTGTGGTATGCCAAGAACTGCCATATTTTACAGCCAACACAATGGAGCAAATGACCAAATGTCCTGAAAATGACATCATTTGGGGGAGAGGCCACAGCCAAAGACTCACATACAATGTTGTGTGGCACTTATTGTAGAGACAAAGATGACAAAGAGTTTTCTGAATGCAATGATGTTTCTAAGAAGAGAAAACCAACCGACTATTGCTTTTGATCTTCCACTTCACTTCAGATACTTTGAAACCCGTAAATCCTTTTGATGAATGTAAATCATTAAAAGGCCATGGGCTTCTTAGATAATAAAGAGATGTCATGTCTCTTTGGACAATACACAAAGTATCTAAGAACAGCTCTAATGTTCGTGGCTCTGCTGTGTCCACATTTTTGTAATAGGATAATGGAGTTGCAGCGGCCGTTGATAAGGCTGTCTGAGCCGAGTGCTGCTTTTCAGCCGTACCTCTCCTCTGTCCTGGCCCATCCCAGCCAGTGACACCGGTGGTCCAGGAGCTGGGTTCACCAGGCTAAGAATGTCTTGGCTTTGTTAGCTGAACTATAGTGCTACTACCACACTTGATGCTCCCAGCCAGGGGGAAAGCCAAGGAACCCACCCAGTCAGTGGAAAGAAAGACATTTCCACCAGGAGGAATCTCATGAGCAAAAGCCCCTGGGGCAGGCAATTAAGGGGTTTTAGGGAAACGAAAAGCAGAGTGGACTGTGGAGGACAAAGAACGTCTAAGCTAGAAGCACTGGGGATGGGGCCATGAGGGACCCTGAGAGCCAGTGTGCATATTTGAGACATGGTTTCATGGGCTTCTTTTTCCTCAGTGAGGACAATAATCTTAAAACTGGAGGGCTAGGAGAAACGTCCCTTGGGAGGCGTCCTCGAGAGCCCAAGGCAAGCAATGGCAGGAGACAAAGATATTCCCAGGTCTCTACCAGCCACCTTTTATCTTGCCAGATGGCAGTCACAGAAAACTGGGAAGGGAGAAAAGGTCACCATTTCCCGAAGAGCAGGAAAAGTTGGATTCTGGAACATACAGATGATACGTTTGATATTAATATTGGTTCGAAGCAAAGATTTCAGCAGATCTTTGAGGAGCTGATGTGTCAACACTTGGCAGCAAAGGCAGTTCCTCGGAGCCAAGCCGACCAAGTTCCTCTTTTCCTGGTGTTACCAGACTGGGTTTCCAGAGCAGTGGTGGAGATTCCCCTCAAGCCCTCTGGACGAAATGGAGGAAGATGGGCAAGGCGAGCAAACAGCCAGATAAGCAGACCCAGGAATAGGCAAATATCTCATCAGAGGTATAGGCGGGTGCCCCCGGTGCTCCCCGCAGGTTGTGTCCCTGTCTGGCACTGACAATGTGCTCATCAATTATAAGAATGAGAAGACCCTGAAGTGTCTGTTATGGCACATTCCCTGCTGTCCCAAAGCTGATGTGTTACATGTCAGATTTAAGAGTTTAAGAGATTTTGGTTGTAAAAGGATGGATGGAAACCAATAAGATGACATTTAACAGGGATAAAGATAAATCCCGTCTTTAGATAGAAAAAAATTAATTAGCTCAGTACAGAATGGAGAAGACCCAAGAGCAGTTCATTTCAAAAATACTGATGGATTTATAATTGACCAGAAGTTCAATGTGAAATAATAGCCCACATCCTGGCTGCTCAAGAAAAAAAATCAATATAAACTTTGGGTGCATCAATAGAATCATAATATTCAAGGTTTTAAAGGGAAGTGCCACCAGGTCAGAGCCCACTGGGGTTGTGGTGTGCAGTTCCGGGTACCAGGATGCAGGGGAAAGGATTCGGTGAGGTGGGGGATGTGCATCGAGGTAGATGAGGGGCCTAGAACCTGTCACATGACAGACGGGGGGAAATGAGGACGTTACTCTGCAGACACGAGGGGCTGTCTTCCAAGCATCTGAAAGTCTGTCGAGTGTAATGGGTGGCCAATTTTGTCTGGAGGGTTCATTCATTCATGCAGCAACATTTTTCTCACTGCCAGCCAGATTCCACGTTGCGTCAAGCACAATGGGCATTAGAGGCACGTGCTGCCCCGGGAGAGATGGACATACACAGGGTCCCCCAGGGTGAGGTGGACTGACATTAGGGATACGTAAGGGAAGTGTAAGGGGTAGATTTGCTTGTGCCTACAGGGGCCCATTAATGCCTACCTGACTAGGCAGCCTTGGTGCTGGTGGCAGGGAACCCGGCACTCAGGACTGGGGAACGGCACTTGGCTCAGGTCCAAAGTATTCAAACACATGGCATGTCTGAGAGCCATGAGCTGGAGTTTGCGGATGGCATGGTGTGATAGGGGTGCTGGATGCCAAAGATGGCCTTTAAAGCAGGACAACGTGCATGCCAAGATGTTTGCCTTTAATAGCAGGCAACAGAGAATGAAATGACACCAAGTGACTTGTCTCTTTGGGCAAATTAACCCTAGAGGAATAAGCTGAGCTAGACCTAGCCCCTGGACTATCACTGCAATATTTCAGAATAGATGAAAACTTGAACCCGGGCAGAGGGAGATCAAACTGACCAGACAAAAGTAGGACTGACGAAGGATGCTTTGGCAAGGGCGACTTGGGCTAAAAGTAAACAACAATCTGTTTCATCATTAGAGCTCTTCGACTTGTGAGAGAGGCTGAGTGACCTTGTCAGGGATGCTGCAGAAACGGCAGCTGCGTTGGCAGGCAGGTGGGATGTCACGGGGCTTAATGTTCCTTATCCATGCTAAGAGTCGGTGATTCTCTCTCACTGTAGGGAGTGATGATCTCATCGTGAGAAAGTATATTTCATATTTTAATATCAGTAATGAAAGATGGCATTGCTGGCTCTTGGCTTTGAGATTCTATGCGAATGATATTGGCTTGCTAGGACTCCCGTCGCAAAAGACCACAGACCGGGCAGTTGAACGACAGGCACCTGCTGTCTCTCTGGAGGCTGGAAGTCCAAGATCAAGGTGTGGGCAAGGTTGGTTCCTCTGAGGCGGCAAGGGAAGGACCAGGTCTGGGCCACCCTCCTTGTCTGTGGACACTATTTTCTCCCTGGCCATCATGTTTCTTCTATGAGCAATTGTCTGTGTCCACATTTCCCCTTTTTATAAGGATGCTTGTCACATTGGATTAGGCCCCAGCATAATGACCTCAGTTTTACCTGATTGCCTCTGTAAAGACCCCATCTCTGAATAGGTCACATTCTGAGGTCTGAGAGTTAGGACTTTAGCATAGGAATTGAGAGGGGACACCATTTCAGCCCATAACGCTAGCTGAAGGGCAACTTTGCTCTTAGGGTGAAACCACAGCCCCTAACAGGACCTCTGAGCCCTCCTTTGAGCAGGCCTCATCTGCTACTGGGAAGTCCTTGGCTCCTCAGGTGCCTTCATCTGCCAGGAGTGGCCTCCCCTAGCTCAGGGCTCCCCTCTGCATCTCTGGTTCCTCGATTTCCTCCTCAGACCAATTTGGATCCTTAAGAACCACCTGGAATCCTTCCATTTTTGTTTCATAGCACTTATAATGTGTAATTATGTATCCACTTGTAGGATCAGCGGGTGTCTGACTGTTACCTGGGGGAATATGCTTTACATGGCAACTTAGCACACATAGCTGCATTTAAAGGAAAGACCCATGATCCAAGTAAAAATATTTGCTCTTACTATGTTCCATACCATTGACAACTTTCTAGTCCATTTCATTTTTTAAAAAAATTGTGGTAACATATAGAGAACATAAAATTGACTGTTACACCCATTTTTAAGCATACAACTCTGAGGCATTAGCAGATCCACATAGTTGGGCCACCATCACCACCATCCATCTCCAGAATTTCTTCATCATCTCAAACTGAAACTCTGTCCCCATCCCATCTCCCCACAGCCCCACGGCATCCGCCATGCTACTTTCCACCTCTATGAGTTTGCCTACTCTAGGAACTTGATGTAAGTGCAGTCATACAGCATTTGTTCCTGAAATAAGTTATTTCACTCTGCACCATGTCCTCAAGGTTCATCTGGGCCATAGCATGTGTCAGAATGCTCTCTCTCTCTCTCTTTTTTTTTTTTGTACTAGGGATTGAACTCAGGGGCACTCGACCCCTGAGCCACACCCCCAGCCCTATTTTGTGTTTTATGTAGAGACAGGGTCTCACTGAGTTGCTTAGTGCCTCGCCGTTGCAGAGACTGGCTTTGAACTTGCGATTCTCCTGTCTCAGCCTCCCAAAGTGTAGAATGCTCTTTCTTTTAAAAATGGAATATTCCATTGTATGGCTTTCCATCCTTGTGCTTATCCCCTTGTCCATCAGTGTGTACTCGGGTGACTCCTACTTTGGGCTCTTGTAAACAATGCAGTCGTGAACACAGGTGTACAAAAATCCATGAAGTCTCTGCTTTCAGGTCTTGTGAGTACATACCCAGAAGTGGAATTTTCTATTTCATTTTTAAGGTGCTGACTACCACCCTATAACCTGAGTTCATGGCACCTGCAGCTGGGAAGTCTCCATGTTTTCTGTGCTGCACCTTCAGTCCTAAGCCTGGTGCCTGGCCTCCTGTGACTGTTCTAGGAGGCCCTGTTGCATTAAACAACAGATGCGCAAGGCTTCATGTTTCTGAGTGATTTTTTATTGCTGCTCTATGAATAAAGGCTACAGAGCTCCTACTTCCCTTTCTCTTTTTTCACGCATTATACAAATGCTGTTATTAATTCCACTGAACACTATGGTTATATTGTCCTAGAGAGTGTACATCATTTATTACAATGACAACATTTTCTGAGCTTAGGCCACAAATTATTTCAAAATGATGTGGAATCACAGTCTGTTAAAATATCTGGGCACAAATATCATGCATTATTAATTAAATCTTCAGAGCTTTTTCTTGAACTTTCTCCAGGAATCCCTTTTTTAGTGTCATGTAGATTAGACCTAATTGACTTAATGTTAATATCCTTGCAATGATTCTAAATTTGTTTTTTTTTTCTAGCCTAATGTTTTGTCGTTGTGGGAAAAACACGGCTGTTGGACACCCTAGGTTGAGTATAATAATGGTCTTTATCGACTCAAAAGCAAGTGGACTGAAGTTCTTAATTGTCTTCCTTGTAATTCCACTCTAGTGGAATTAGTATCTTTTAAGAAAATCTCCAGCTCAAATTTGCAGCTGAACTTTTAAACAGATTTCTCTTTTCCCACTTCTGAATTTTCTTTACTCCCAAACCTCAGCTGTGGTGACCAAATAATATTCTTTTATCATTCAAAGTCAGGAACACAAGCATTCCGAAAGAGAAGCAACTTTTAATCATGTATTCGTGGTTCACACTTCCTTTCCTAGTTCAGAAATGCCACTCCTGACTTATGCCAACCTCTCCTGGATCCTAAAGCTTGAGATTGTGAGGTGGAGCAGAGAGCTTGAGATGGGCACCGGAGAGGGGAAGGGCAGCAAATGAGAAAACAGGAGGGCAATTGGAATGTTCATCTGTGCCCCATGTTACCCTTTGGAAGCTCTCTTTGCACAGCATCTGCCTCTTAGAAATGCAGGGGACAAAGGCGACCTTTAATTGGCCCTTTTGCCAACCATCTTGGGCTCTCATTTCCTTTCCCTGCTGAAATCCTCAAACATACAGGTACGCGTGTTCTCCCCTTGGTGTCCAGGAACCCAGTTTCTATTCCAAATGTCTACCTGAGATGCTCCAGGTCACCTGGGGGACTTTTGCCACCAGATGAAGCATCTTTCCCCAGTCACATCCTCCCTGGTTCTCTGCAGAGGACCCTGCCAAGCACCTACCCCTGGAAGCTGTCTGTGCTCTCAGCTTCCTGCACCACATCCTCCGCCAAGCTTCTGGCCTCTCCGACTGCTCCTTTGGAATTTCCTTCTCTCCCCCTTGCCAAGCTCTGCCCCAGCTCTCCTCTGACTTTCCACTCTCTCCTTTAGAGAGTTCATTTACAACCCTTTGCCAGGGACTCCTAGAGCCCAACCCTCTCACTCCAGCTGCCGCAGGACACTCCTCACTGGAGGGAGTCCCTACCTGTCCCTCAGGCCCACCTTGCTTCCTGTCTGGGCCCTCAGTGCCTCATTTCTGGAACACTAAAGACACCCTGTGCTGTTCCAGCAGCAGACCTGGCCCCTGGTGTCCAGGTCACACACAGACTCAGTTTCCAACTCCATTGTCATCGGCATGTACACCCATGAAGGTCTCCATGTGTCCCTCTACCTCCTGCAGGGTCTCGTTTAGTCCCTTCTGGCTCTTGGGACTCTCTTCCCTGGCCCAATCCCTCAGTCCAATCTCATTCTGCAAATGTCTGCAACATGAGCCATCCATTCCCCTCAAGGCCAGGCCTCCTGGCTTGTCTGCAGGTCCTGCACCCTCTTTCCTACAGCATCCCTAGCATGTCCTGCCCACTGTCCTTCATCCACCTGGGTCCTTCAGCCTCCATCCTTGTCAATAATCTTTGTTTTCTGTTCTTGGTCACTCGAACTAGGACAGAATTCAGGCCTTACATGCCCCCCTTTGCCTGCAGCATCTAACCGCAGCCTGGCTACCCCATAAACTAAATGTGCTACACACAGAGTGAGAGATCCCATCCCCTACCCTGCCATCTATTGGTGTCTACTCTGGCCTCCAGAGAGACAGGCCTCCGAAACTAGGGAGGCCCAGAAGTCTCCTAACCATAGCTCATATATCACCTGCTATGTCCAACGTACACAAATTAACACCTACAACTTAAGATCTGTACATATAACTAAACGATGTGTGTTGTGCAACCGCGGTGTAAAAGTTACACTGTTTCTTCTGGACCAAGTCCATTAGGGGTCAGAGCTTCCTCACTTGCTAGTGGCCGCATTTTTGTTTACTTCTGGCCATGGGTAGTTAGCTCAGATGGTTCACCTAGCATTTATATGAGCTGGAAAAGTTGCAAACTCGCGGATCTGCTTGTGTCCCCTGCTACGATATTCTGTCCTAACTCTCTCTGAATGAATCCAGATCCGAGGCTGTGACGGGACAGGGCTGCAACCCCGGCGCCGGGCGCAGCGTGAGGACGGGTGGCTTTTCAGCTGAGCGCTCCCACAGCGCCAGACCTGCGGGGCGACCCTCGGGGGTGGGAGCGGCGCGCTGTCCTCGCGGAGGCAGGGCCCGCAGTGGTCGAGAAACGTGCGGCGAGGGGCGCGCTCGTAGGATTTGGCCCAGGGGCGGCGCCCGGCGCTGGGGCGGCCGAGACGAGCCGGCCAGTGGTCCTGGAGCTGCGAGCGGGCACCGGGACAGCGCGTCCGCCGAGGGTGGGCAGCGGTCCCCGCGCCCCTGCTCGCGGCCTCGCCCTTTGTCCCCGCGAGGCCGCCCGCCGCTGCAGGGCCGGGCCCGGAGGCGCCCGCCCCGCCCCGCCCGCGCGCCACGTCCCCGCGCCGTCGAGGCGCCCCCTGGCGGGCGGCGCGGGGGGCGCGGGCGGCGGCTGCGGGCCGGTTGCCATGGTGACCGGCGGCAGCCGCCGCCACAGCAGGGCCGGCCCCAGCGCCAGCGCCGCCGCGGCGCGGCTCGGCTCAGTGTGTGGGTGAGCGGCGGCCGGCCGGGAGCGGGCGCGGCCCGCGGCCTCAGCATGGAGGACGGCTTCTCGAGCTACAGCAGCCTGTACGACACGTCCTCGCTGCTCCAGTTCTGCAACGGTGAGGGGCGGCGGCGGGCGGCGGGCACGCTCGGGGCCAGGCCCGGCGCCGGGAGGCCGGCCGCGCGGGAGGCTCCGCTGCCGCCGCCGCCGGCGCATTGTGCTGGGGCCGCGGGGCCGCGCTCGCCCCGGGCCCCGCGCTCGCGGCTGGCGCGCGGACCCCGGCGGGAAGCGCGGGCGGCGGGGAGGCCGGCGGCCCGGCCCGGCCCGGGGACGAGCTGCGGCGCTGCCGCCCGGCCCCCGGCGTGCTGCCTCCCGGACGCCGCGCTCGGCGCCAGACCCGCGCCCGGCCGGACGCCCAGGGTGCGCGTCGGTGCAGCAGAGGGACCCCGGGCCCCCGGGCCTCCACACCCCGCGGTGGCGTGCAGCCCGGAGCTTCTCGATGCAAAGACAGGGAGGACCTGGCTCCGGAGCGCTGCGTCTTATTTGTCGTACGGGATGGTAGTTTTTTTGTTTGTTGCAATTTTTTACAAGAAGGAAACGTTCATACCTATGCATAGGGCATCTTTAAAAAAAATACAAAATCCTGCATGCTTGAAAGAATTCTCGTCTCACTAGCAGGGTTGAAAAAGATTTTCACAGCACGCTGCATATATTATCGGAACATGATGTCTGATTCATGCACAAAAGTTTACCACCTATTTTTCACACGTTGGAGTTATTGCTTCATCAGAGGGCCCCCAAAGTTTGTTAAAGGAAAAAACAATGTGCATTTTAGAGAATATGCTTAAATGCGGTCGGGATAATTTTGAGTTCTAGAGTCTTGAGCAAGTGGAGAAATTTTGCATTGTAATTGTTGTCTAGGGAGACCTAACACCTGTTTGCAAACAAGAGGTATCACTGTAGCCCTGTAGCAGTGAAGCCTAGCCCGTGTGTTGATTCGTCCTCTCTACTGAGTTTCTTTTTCTCTCTCTCTAGTGAAATTTATCATCTTTTTCATGACAGTGGGTACTCTGACAGTTTTGCAGCTTGTGATTTTCATATGGGTGGGTAGATTGGATTTGGTACTCTGTTGCCACTGGGACACTTTATAATAGAGTTGTGAGATGCCAGTGGCTTGAATGCCTTCTTCAATTAATATTTTGAGTAATTTCCTTAATTGACTTGTGATTGATCATATCTGAATTGCTATTTTTGATCTTCAAGGTACACGGTTATGGTAGAATTCTCTCTGCCTTAGTTGTAAAAGACATGTGCCTGAAAATTACATGAACTAACTTCCAGGCATAAAGCCTTTCAAAAATTAGTATGTGGGCAGCAGTAGCATTGACAGTTTGACTTGGATATGAAAGTGACTGTAGATATTTTTATTTGAGCAGTTGTTCAGGAGTCTGGTCATATGGGTTCTTAAATAGGAATTCAGTCATGAAGTTGGCTTATACAAAGATTCATGGATGTTTTGGTTTTCTGCCTTTTCCTGGAGATATTGGTATGGTATTTTACTGGTAACTATGTCTAGAAGAAAGTAAAAACCGGTTCTTAAACTTGTTTTTAAACATGATGTGTTTTTAAACTAGCATAAGAAGAGAAAAATCACAATCAAACAATAAGATCAAACGAGATCAAATCTTGTTGGATGACTTTTTTTTAAAAAGAGTTCTTATTAGCTCTGTATTTGGGGGGAAGTTTGCCTCATGAATAAAGTTGAAGGCAAGAGTAGCCTTTGGGGCAGAAATGCATATTTAACTGAGGACATCTTAGGCAATAGATGTTTTGATGTGAAATTATTCATTTTAAGAGGCTCCCATTAAGTGAAAATATAAATGAATACAATTCCGTTAATTACTATGTTGATTCAATTAAAGCAGTACACCACAGAAACACCATTTCACCAAGAACTCAATTAAACATTTGGATTTTCATTAGCTACTTTGGAAAAAAATTTCTTTTTAAAGTTGATTTACATTACAATGGCAGGGCCACATGGGATAATATATGAACTCATACATTTTCATATGTCGAGTGTGCTTCATGGTTTTAATAGTGGCAGGAATTCAGGACTCAAAGTCATCATTATACTATATTAGCTTCAGAAAATGCAATCTACTCTTATTAACTGCAAGGCTCTCATAGTGAGATGAAGACAAAAGAATGCCTAAGTGAGAAGAAGAAAGAAGAAAATGTGTTCTAATGAATGAAATTTCCGTCTTCCCTGTTCGCTCTTTCTCTTGTTTTCTCTCCTACTTAATTTGTTGTGGCTGGTAAACGTAAACTTGGGCAGTTTCTGGCCTGCTGACGAGGCTGCGCAGTTTTATCTTTCAGGAATCATCTCTCTCATTAAAATAGAAAATGTGTACATTGCTTTTTCTTCAAAGTATTTAAAATATGTAGTGGGAGCTAGCAGTCACAAACTTCTTTTTAATGCTGTAAGAAAAACTGCAGTAGTTTGAAAAGTGGGCAATAAATGTGCTTTATAAGCCAAGTTGTGGTTTGGAAAACGCCATCTTTCACTCTAGGTTTTCTTCAGAGTTCCCCGCGACTCCCTGTGAGTCAGTGACATTACCATCCTCCCTGTACATTTGGGGAAACTGAGGCACGAAGAGACTTAGGAACTTTAAAAGGCAACACAGCTGGGGCTTGGGTAACCCTCTGAAGCTTTTTGCTCGCTTGTGCTCATGGTGGCTCTATGAAGCTATTCACACAGCCTGAATGAGCTCACCCTTTTCAGGAACACCATTCAGTACTTCTTGTATGCTCTCCCAGTTGTGGGAGTTAGAAGATCCTTATCACCCCAGGAGAAACCCTGGCACCTCTGGCCATCATAACCCATTATGCCCCACTCAGGCCCCGTAGCTGCTCATCTGCTTTCCATCTCTAGATTCTGGGTGTTTCTTGTAGGTGGAACCCTATAGCATTCCGTCTCCAGTGCCTGGCTTCCTTCTCCCAGCATGTATTCATGCAGGCTATGGTACCATTCCTTTTTTTTTAAATATTTTTTAGTTACACATGGACACAGTGTCTTTATTTGGTTTACTTATTTTTATGTGGTGCTGAGGATCGAACCCAGTGCCTCACATGTGCGAGGCAAGCGCTCTGCCACTGAGCCACAGCCTCAGCCCGTGGTACCATTCCTTTTTATGGCCATATGATGTCCTGTCCCAGGGATGTACACACTGTCTATTCCTTTACTGGTTGATGCACATTTGGGTTTCCCCCCCACTTTTTCACTATTGTGAACGATGCACCATGAAATTCACATACACATTTTTTATTGGTGTGTTATAATTATACATAATAGTGGGATTCCTTATGCTATTCTTACTTGCACACAATGTGGTCCATCTGATTTCCCTTTCCCCTCCCCCTGATAGGCTTGCTCTGATTTACTGATCTCCTTTCTTTTATTATTATTATTATTATTTATTATTATTATAATTTGTGCATTATAATTATATATAAAAGTAACTCCATCGTGGTATATAGGCATATGGACATAGCAGAGTTTGGTGGACTTCATTCCCCAGGGCTTCCTGTGCTACCTCTCCTCCTCCCCATCCATCCTAGTCACAGACACACTTTTTTTGGGGGGTGGGGTACCAGGGATTGAACACAGGGCACTTAACAACTGAGCCACATCCCAGCCCTTTTTTATATTATATTTAGAGGCAGGGTCTCACTAAATTGCACAGAGCCTCCCTAAGTTGCTGAAGCTGGCTTTGAACTTGCAATCCTCCTGCCTCCGCCTCCCAAGCTGCTGGGGTTACACACAGACACATCTTGAGTGGACACACGTTTGTCTCGAGCTGATACCCATGTGACCCTGGGTCACATGGTCACTGGTTTTCACATTTTGAGAAACTGATCTGAATTTTTGAAATCTGAATATCTAGCTCTTTCTATGACACCTTGCCAATAAAAGAATGGGAATTAAGGAAATGGATGACAGAGGGGAAGAAATGAGGGCAAAGAACAAATGTTGCCACTCCATTTCTGTGTCCTTTGGATACTTTGGCTGTCAGAGCTGGCCAAATGCACCAGGGCATATCCCTGCCCATCCCTGCCATGGTTTCACGGGGCCAAGTGGGTTATCTTATCTCATGCTTCGCTGTCTTGGGTCTTTGAGCAGCTTCTTCAGAATAGATGACTTGAGGACATGGCTGGCTGGCAGGGAGAGGGAAGCTGCTCTGGCTAGGTGGGAGCCTTGTTTCCCACACCTGTCCCTTGGGCTCCGTTGAGCCGGTGCCTCAGGAAGTAAAATGCCTCTTCTTTGAACATTTAGATGGTCAGTTCTGACATGCAGTCAAAATTTGGCCCCCAGTTTTCCCTGTGGGTCTGGAGAGAAGAGTTTTCATCTCCTGTGTTGCCAGGTCGTCCCTGTTGGAAGACACTCCTGATGGCTCTTTCTCAAGCCTTCTTTTGGCTAAACATTGAAACCACACCTGTGGTTTTCAACAAAAACCATTGAAAAGTTCCTCAGAAGAAACAGTGTTAGACCCTTAGTCATCCTGGTTTGCCTCCTCTGTGCCTGATCCATTTTGTCTGGGTCCCCTTTCAAATTTGATATGGCGAACGTGGTATTCCAGAGCAGAGCACCATCCGGTTGCCTCTGCTCTCAAGCCTATCCATCCTCATCCTGTAGCCCAAGGTCATATTAGCTCCCTTGCTGGCCACATTCCTGCTATCACCTCTTGCTGATGTTAGCCTAAAATTCTTACCTGTTCTACATGGTCCTATGGCCAAGTCCTTTCACGTTCAGTAACTGGGGGGGGGGGTTTCCCCCAGCAGGCACAGCCCTATTAGATTAAACCCAATATCATCGGTAAAGATGGTGATCGTCGCCTGGATAATCCCAGGACTCAGAAAATGTGTCAGCGTTATGACAGTGTGGAAGTTGATCATCATTGCAAGGGTTTGGTCCTGGCTCACTGCCTTTTCTCCTTGCCTGCGGAGGTGTCCTGAGCCACTTTAGCAGATCCCTCCAGAGCCTGTAGGAGGGTGTCCCCTGGTCCCCGCCTTGGCTTCTTCCTGGAGGGGCTGCTGGTTAGGAATCACTCAGGCCAACTCACTGGACCTACTCTGCACGTTTTGAAGTCACTCTAATAATCTTTTGAACTACTGCAGTTAGTTTTCTCTAGTTTGGAAATGGAAGATTGTTTTGATTTTCATCTTTCTGTTACAGGAATTAAGATTCACTTATACAACCAGAGATATGGAAAATTGGACTCTATATATGTACTATGACTTGAAGTGCATTTAAAAAAATAAATTAAAAAATTGATGATAAAAAAAAAAGATTCACTTATTCAATCATCCTAAACGTCTTCTGACATCTCTGGTATTGGGGACGGTCTCTTAACTGGTACAGTTTTCAAGTTGGCAAATACTTGGATTTCACCCAGGATCCAGGCGCTCCTGTGAGGGCATTATCTGGACTCCACAATGTGGAGTGTTGTCAGACCTCTTTTGCATGCTCACACGGTGGCGGTGGCGGAGTACTGACTTCGGCATTCTGTGATGGCACAATCAAAAAGGAAACGCCTCCATGGAAAAGTGCAAAGCAAGCACCATGCTAAGCGAGAATTGCTAATTGGTGCGCTCGGCCCTCCGCCCAGCAAGGAATTTATTTTATAGCCAAACCACAAGCCTTTATGGCATTACAAACAAACCCACATGTCTTGGTGGAAAATGCACAAAACTCTGTTTAAAAAGTAGCCATTAATTGATTATCCTTAATATCTGGGATAGTGTCAGCCTTTGCATATATTGTCTTAACAAATAAGAATTTGGTTGGGTGGAGGGCGGAGAAGAAAAGAGAAAAGACTTCTTGGTTTCCAGTGCTGCAGCCACCGCGCCACAGAGCTGGTAGCGTGGAAACTGCACTTGCGGACAGTATAGGAACCGCGCAGGCAGGCTGAGCTCTCAGAGCCAGGCAGCCTCTCCAGGCTCTGAAATCGGTGGTATTTTGTGCTGCTTCCTTTTGGGAAAAAATATTATTCATCTTGAAAGTCCTGGCTTATTCACAGAGGGGCTCTAGTATTAGCAAAATGTTTTAAATCCTTTGGAAACATTGCTAATAAAAAAAAAGGACGCTGTGAACTCCACCTGCTGTGTGGTCCCCATCCATTGCCCAGCCCTCCCGCCCTGGGCTCCCTGGGTGTTTGACAGTTATGTCGAAAGCAGCGCTTATTTTAATGGGGCCCAGGTTTGGGGAGCAGGAGGATTTTAGCCTTGGGCAGAAGCAAGTGCCATCCTCTTTGGTTTACTTTTAAGGAACAGGTCTTTGAAAGAGGTTTTCTGTAAAGTGCTGGACCTACTATTTAGTTAGGAGTTAGGTAGAACACTTCTAGTTCCGTCCTCTGCGGCTTCTTACTGGAAAACGCTGGAGGTGTGGGGACCCACGTGGCTGCAGAGCAGCTGTGTGTCAAAGTGCAGTGGTTTGTTTATCCTGCCAGCTTTCTGGAAAATATTTAAACTGTCTTAATGCCCCCACCCTCCGTGGGGCACATCTGACCTGCAGAGCGCATGGTGCCCGAGGGCAGGACGCTGGGCACGGAGCTGCCCACAGTTGGAACAGTAGGAGGCCTCCTGGGCAGAATTCTCTACTGTCAGAGGGAGGGGAACAAGAGGCCAAGTCCAGTGACGCTCACCCCCAGGTGTCGATCCTTTATGGAGGTGTGGCCCTTCGCTCTGCACACTGTGCAGGTGGGCACCACCTCCTGGACTGCAGCCATTCCCACCAACAGCCTTGCAGGGACAGTGGGCAGCACAGGTCAAGACAGCCAGGCTGGAGGTGAGTAGGCAGGTGTGCATCCGGAGGACCTCAGGTCCCTTTGGCAAATTCTGCCCATTTTTGATGAATACCCACAACAGGCTGAGGCAATTACAAATGTTAAAAATGTGGTCTCTGCTAGAAACAGTGGGCTCTTCTTCCCCACTCACATCTTAGTTGGCTCAGGGGATTCTTCTCCCCAAATACCTGACCATCCATCCCGCCTGCTTTAGCTTGGGCCCTAGCGGTTCTCATCCAGGGTTTGATTTAGTTGCAGTAGTGGCCCCAAACTGGTCCTTCTGCTTCCAGTTTTCACAGTGATTTATGCCAAGAGGGACAGGCTGTGCTGAGCAGCCTAGGGAACCATGTGTCATAGGCGTTGGACTGGGGCTTTGTCAGGACTGCTTCCTGAGGAAGGCAAACAGGGCCATCCTCCAGCCCTGCTGCAGGCAGGTGGGCCAGGGCTGGGGGAGGACGTTCCAGACCCAGGGAACTTGCAGGAAGCCCTCCCTGAGTGGAAGGAGCCTTTTGGGAACTGAAAGATATGTGGTGCAGGAAAACAAAGCCATGTGGCCAGAGGATTGCATGGGACTTTGAGACCATGCTAAGGAGTTAGGTCTCATTGCTAGGAGCAGGCAGAGTGTAGGGGACAATATTGAGACATGAGTGACTCCATCAGAATTTCAATTTTTTTTTTTTATATATATATAGAGGAGGGACAGGGTCTTGCTATATTGCCCAGGATGGCCTTGAATTCCTGGGTTCAAACACTCCTACTTCATCCTCCCGAGTAGCTAGGATTGCAGGTTCATGCCTCTGCCTCTGTCTAGATTTTCAGTTTTGAACTCACTGTCCCTGCAGTGGGGAGAGTGGACTGGAAAAGCAGGCCAGGGTGGAGGTGGGAGTCAGGCTGTAACCCAGGGGAGCCTGGAATTACACAGGAGGGTGAGCAAGGCTCAGGAGATCCCTGCCGTCTGTCGCCTGGACTCGGCTGGGGACCAGGGCAGAGGAACTAAGGACTACCCGAGGCCCGCCTCCTCCAGCCAGGGCAGAGCCAGGCGAGTGAGAAACAGGGATAGGTGGTAGGTGGGTGATGGGTTCAGTGCAGGGTGTGAGGGCCCTGCCGGACGTGCTGCTGAGGTGCTGAGCAGGCCACGGATGCAGGGCCTGGAGCCTGGGAGGCATCTGGGCTGAAACTGACAGGCATTTGCCAGTTGTCAGCAGAGACAGAAATTGAACCTGTGGGCACGGCTGCGCTTGCCCAAGCAGAGATTGACACCAAGTGCTCCTCCTGGCAGATCCAGTCCAATGCCTCTCTCCCCCTTTGGCACCCAAGGCCCTTCAATGTGTGGCCTATGGCTCCTGGCCCCTTTGGGCTCGCTCACTTGCCAGGGCCCCCCGCCAGTGGGGTCAGGTGCCCTGTCTTAGACTATAAGCTCCTTCTGGGCTGTTTCCTGGGATCATCTTTGGGCCTTAGCCCCTTGGCAGTGCCAGGCATGTGGTGGGTTTCTTGGTGATGGTCCATGGAGTCAACTCAGAGATCACCTAATCAGCTAATTCACCTTCCAGGGCTGCCTCAAATGCACACACCAGCTTGGGGTCTCCCGTGTGACAGGTGTACAAGAGGAAACACTCTCACCCTACTTCCTTGACTTCGTGTGTGTGTGTGTGTGTGTGTGTGTGTGTGTGTGTGTGCATGGCATGTCACACGTTACATCTGCACGTCTGTGTGCATGTTTGTGCACCTGTACACACATGATGCAAGTGACTCCTACCTCTCTCCTCACCAAAGAGCTGGTAGACTCGAGCGCTCGGGAGGGAAGGCATTCCAGACCGCATCCCCCTGGCTAACCCCAAGCTGCGACCTGCGTGCAGGCTGACGGGGGCTGGGCCTGATGCCTCGGGACTCTCCTGTGCCATCAGTACACAGTGCTTCTAGCTGGACCCTGTCACTTGCATCACTAAGTTGAAACATTTGGGGAAAGCATTTGGTGGTTTGACAGTCTTAGCACAATTATTTTAAGCCAAAGTAATTGACACAATGAAGTCGTTCTTGGCAAACCCAGCACTTTTAACAGTAAAAAGGATTTGACTTAAATCACCACCAAAAAGTTACATAACAAGAGTCTTACATGCTTAGAAAAATATGCTCCAGTTTAGAAATGACTGAATGAAGTTAGGGCTTTCTCTTGCCTTTGTGTTATTAAATATTTTAGCTCCGATTGTAGACATGAACATGATGAAAAACTGTAGAGTGGGAAGCGGCCTGTAAACCTGGGGTGGAGACCTCCTGAGCGCCTCATCCTCCGGAGTCACTTGTGTTGCTGACCCATCTCGTGTATGAAGCCTGGCGGCCACTCCCCAAAGCTCATTGGAGCCATAACAACAACGATGATCCTTCAGCAGCTTTCCAGATCAGCCCTTAGAACATAATTCAGCAGGCCTGCCCCACCTCACTGCTCTCCAAGACTGGAATTTGACTTGGTGTGTAATCTTTGTCTTTCTTGAGGGTGATCTTTTATCTAGTTGATATGATTTAATTATGTAAAAATGTGTGTTCACATTGCCTCTTTTCCTTAACTGTACCTCACACCACATTGTTATTTCCCAGCCAGCCAGAGCTTGTGCTTTTTGAAGGTAGGCACCATGTCACGTTCATCTTTATCTCCCCATCGCCAGGCATCGTGAGTGAGTGTGTGCATGAGTGTGTGCATGTGCATGTGTGTTGCAGGAGAGGGGAACCCTTCTGAAGGACCCTCATGGGTGCTTACCAGGCATTTCAGTGTATTCTCACTGGTCCCCGCTACACCCCTCCACGTTGGGTGCTATCATCGCCTCTCTTGTGACTGATGAGGAAACAGAGGCTCAGAGTTCTCAGTACCCAGCTGCAGGTGGCTGGTCCACTTCAGAGCAGGGATGCAAACCCACGCGCTCTGGGATCTGAGTCTAGGGCACACTAAACGCTCGGCTATGTTTGGTGAAAGCTGAGGAATCCGCAGCTGGGAATGATCTTGGATGTGAGAGGGGGCCGCGGGGCTGGCTTGAGTCTGCCCTTGGCTTCTGGGAGAGGCTGCTGCATGTCACCCGGGTTTGATTGCCCGTTACCCTCTGGGGGGTCTGGAGCAACCTTCTCTGTTGCTATGCTTTGGACATGGTTTGGCATGTGCCTCAAGGGTCCTTGTGTTGACATGTAATCCTTGAGGTGGTTAGGGTGGGGCCTTGGGGAGGTGACTAGGTAAGGCCACAGGGGGAGTCCCTGATTGAACGCTCCTGGCTGTAATAGGAGAGGGAACACACAGGCACACGTGTCTGTCTCTGGCCTGCTGTGTGAGACCCTGCACCACCTGGGGACCCTGCACAGGAAGGCCACCCCCAGATGTGGCCCTCCACCTCGGAACTCCAGATGGAGCCAGACTGGACCTCCTGTCCTACAAGCACTGCGTGTGGTGCTATTCTTGCAACGGGAAGTGGACCAGGGCAGTTGTGTTCACTGGTCTGTTTCAGGTTGCACTTTGACACTCTTCACCATGGAAACCAATTTTTCTCCAAATTGCCCCAAATCCCACAGAGTTCAGTCCCTAGGATACAACCCGAGGACATGGGTGAACCTGGGTGTCACTGCCCCTGGTGTTACTGACCTTGCTCCCTGGGATCCAGCCACCACGGGACCTGCTTTTGAACAAGTGCCAGCCATTTCAAAGGGGGATGGTAAATGGGAATTTTAACCTGGTCACCAGCGGCCCAGGAAGCTTTCAGGTTCTAGCCAGGTGCAGCCTGCTCGAGGTCCCCAGCGGCCAGCCCCAGCATCACAATATGAAGGAAAGGAGTCCAGCTGCCAGGCCCACTGTTAATGAAAGCATTCTGTCACCGGTGGCAGTTTTGTACCTTCAGTTTTACTTTAACCTTGTCTCTATTTACTTACTTTTTTGCTTTCTCTATAAGAGAAAAAAATGGACTTGTGGTAAAACACACAGCATGCAGTTTAGCACCCTGACCATGTTTGAGTGTGCAGCTCAATGCCGTTGAGTTTGTTCCTGACGCCGACACAGAACTCCATGCTCCTCTTAGCCCAAACCGTATTCTCAGGGTTGAATTTGTCCACTCAAGGGCCTCTTGTAAGTGCCACTTGTAGTGCTCATTCTCAGAACAATAGTGTCATGAAGTTATAGAATCCCAAATTGAACAATGTCTAGCTACAAGCACGAGGCCGGGTGCCCAGAGGGGGCCAGTTACCTGTGCATTCGGGCTATCAGAACTGCTAGTGCCCTGTCCCCACTTGGCACCAGCGTGCACTGCCGTAGCCCCACTCAGCCTGTGCCAGGTAAGCATCTTGCCTCTGGAGTCAGAGCAGTCAAAAGCTTGCTCTTCCCCTGAGCCAGGGCCAGTGCGAGGCCACACTCCAGAAGGGCAGTGTGGAGCACTGGGACTCGGGCCCCAAGCCCAACACGCCTTCCCACTGTCTAACAGCCAGAAAAGCTGCTCTGTCAGGCAGAGTGGTGGCGAGTGTCTGAGCTCCCAGGGTGGGGGAGCTGAAATGAGATTTCAGAGCAGTGTGGAGAAATGATGAGGGACATATGTTTGCTAAAGAAATTCCATGACATATGCCTTCTCATCACCAGTAACATGCATTCTCTCTCCACGAGCTAAGAGTCTAAGAAAGGAAACAGCAGATGCAGGACCTAGGATCTAGGGAGGATCTGGACTGGAGTCCTGGAATATCTCTGATGGTTTTTTTTTTTTTTTTGAGATTGTTTTTGCACATTGGGCACAATTCACTGACATGAGTGTCTGATTGGAGCTTCTCATTTGCAGGACCATTTAAAAAGAAAAGCAGGCAGAAGCTGCACATCCAAAATGGATAAGTAATTCTTGAGAATTAACACAAAAGACAATGTGCATTCTCTTCAGGATTCTTCATGATCTACCACAAATTTCTTCCCAGGGAGCATGGGCTTTGGAGACAGGAGATCTGGGTTCCAGTCCTGGTTCTGCATTTGCTGAAGTGATTGGACTTGACTCAACTGCTTATTCTCTCCTGGCTTCGGGTTCCTCAGCCAGAATAAGGGGAGGTGGTCCTGATCCCTGAACGAGGTGGCTGTAGAGTTCAGTCAGAAGCAGTTGTACCTTGCGCTGGGCAATTTTAGGAGCATTTAGTAAAGAGGCTTGTTCACAAGGCTCAGGCAGGTGTGTGCTGAGCCACGGGGCTGAAGTAGTGCCCATGACTGGTTCAGAAGGTAGAGTTCTAGTGAGGGCAGCAGTTACCAGGCTGGGTTCACCCAGGGCTGTGAGGATAGGACCTCCAGACGGGAGCTGTGGCCAGCCAACCCACAGCAGCCCCACATGGAGAAGCCACAGAATCCAGACCTGACCTTAGTCTCCTCTCTCTTCCCATCTGTTGGGACTGTGCCCCATTGGACACACCCCTGGTGTTGTGGTGTGGATGTGAGGTGCCCCCCAAAAGCTCACGTGTGAGACAATGCCAGAAAGTTCAGAGGAGAAATGATTGAGTTGTGAGAGTCTTAACCCAGTCAGTGCATTAATCCCCTGACAGAGATTAACTGAGTGCTAGCTGAAGTGGTGGGTGTGGCTGGAGGAGGTGGCAATTGGGGGCATGGCTTTGGGGTATGTATTTGTATCTGGCCGGGGGAGACTTCGCCTTCTGCTCTCTGGTCACCATGTGAGCTGCTTCCCTCTTCCATATGCTCCACCGTGATGGTCAGCCTCACTTTGAGCCCGAGGAGTGCAGTCTGCAGATGGAGACCTCTGGAACTGTGTGCCCCTGAATAAACCTTTTCTCCTCTACAATTATGCTGGTTGGGTCATTTCATCACATAGTGAAAAAGCTAACTAAAGGACCCGGGGCAGCCTTTCACACAGCCCAAGAAGGCGGCTTCCCAGCACAGAGAACAGGAGGGAGGGGTCAGACGGGGTCTGCAGGGGGAGCTGGAGAGACCCAGCGCCTTGTCATCTGGATGGAGATACTAATACTTAGCAGCAGGTGTCTGCGTGTTGCCTGAGTGGCCCCTTCGTGCCGTCCTGTGGTTGCAGCTAGGTTGACCTGTTCTTGTTCCTGACAGTTCGCAGGTTCTCATCCACGTCGGATCCTCTGTGTACTGTGTGCCAAGAATGTCCGTGGCTCTGTGGTTGGGCCTGTCCTCCTGACTGCTCCTGTCTCCTCTTGAAATGTGTCCATCCTTGGGACCCAGCTTCAGCCTGCCTCCCCGGTGAAATCTTCCCTGATCTTGAGGGTTGCTTGTCTCTCCTGTTGCCAGCTGTGATGCGTGCACTGCCAACATGCCAGCCTCATCCCGCCTCGTCCTTTCCCATCTTGCATTGTGACTGGCCGGAGTGCCTTCATTCCCACCGACAGCTGGGTGCTCTTTGAGGGCTGGTGCCTGAGCTGCCTTTTTGTTTTACCTCTTCTACTGCTCTGCTCTCTGCACAGTGCCTGGCATGCAGTGTGGGTTCACCGAAAGCTGGCCGAAGGAAAACATCAAATACTATAGCTATGCAAAGGGCCTGCTGTCTATATTATGATGACAGGCAGAGGGAGAACCTCTGGGTCCTGAAAGCTTTTCAGTTTTACCAAAATGTTTTTTCATGTTGCACAACAATAAGTGGCCTGCATTCACAGGCAGCCAGCCTCTGGTCATTGCAGGTGGAGCCAGAGTTATACAGGCTTGCAGCGGTCATGGGTCACGGGTGTCTGTGCCAAACTTGGCAGAACAATACCACCTACCTGCTTGCATTTTGTTCACCTATTTTTGTTTGATGCAGCCTCTAAAGGCAGGCTAGACTCTGCAGGTTCAGCTGACGGAATAGCCATCCCGTGCGTTCTTGGAGGAATTTCCTGAGAGGAGGTGCAGTCCACACAGAAGCCTGTGTGCTCTTCTGTGGGCCACTTTAGGAGCTTTCAAAGGCACACCCCATTTCCATCTCACCCCCTGACCTTATGACATGACCCTGACGTCAAACAGTCTCTTCTCTAGCGTTTTGCAGATTTTTGTTTTGTTTTGTTTTTTGGGATGCGTCTCATGATGCCAGGCTGGTCTTGACCTCCTGGTCTCAGGCCATCCTCCTGCTCCTGCCTCCCCAGGAGCCAGGCCTGCAGGCAAGGCCAGCTTGCCTGGCTGTGTTTGCGCCTTCACGTCTTGGTTCTCAGGCGGGAACTCTCAGGTGGGTGAAGCAGTGTGTCCGTGTACCCCTGGCATGGAAGGTGCGCGGGCGGGCGGGCTGTGACTCAGCAGGGCATTGGGCAGTGGTGCCAGGCCTCTCAGCTGTCCTGTTGCCTCCTCTTGGTGGCCTCCATGCTGCAAGGTGGCATCTGTGGACCCACCTTTGAGAGCACTTGATTTAAAAAGAGCTTATGATACAGGTAGTTGTATCTTTTATTCTGCCAGTTTTGTTTCCTCCCCCTGGACCTTGAATACTGTTTACAGCTGGTATAACTTGCTTTGAGGAAACCTGACTTTCAGATTTCTGAATATAGAAAACATAAACCATTACAAGATTATCTACAGGATCCCACGGTGTTATCTTAAAATCGCAGATTCCCCCGTCTGCTCAAACATCCTGTTAAACGAGCTTTGTGTTCCACAGGTCGCATCTGGGATGAGGTGGCTTGCACTTTGTTTTCAATTGCTGTTCTCCCTCAAATCCCAGGGCAATGTGTCTTAAAGGGCTGTCTGTCACCGTGGCTGAACAGGAGTGCAGGCTTGCTCCTGTGATCTCCGCCTGGGCGGAGCAGATGCCCCGAAGTGTGTCCAGTGCTTGAACAAGGGCCCGATCGACACCTGGGGACCTGGTTGGTGCTCTGCCTGTGTCCTGGGTCCTTCCCCAGCTCAAGGTGTCCCTCAGACACCTCATGATCTGGGTGATAGCCCCTAAATCAGTTTTGTGATCCCTCATCTATGATTTCAAATTCAGAATGCTCTGAACACCAAATGCTTTTGGTAACTGGTTTGTTGAGTAAACTGGCCTGACCTGAAATCATTTTTGGTGAAACAGAAATTCCCAAATTGGACCATTTGGCCCTTAGAGGTTTCTGTTGACTTCTGGATATTTCTGTCTTTCTGTAGAGGTGTTTTTGAGTGATTGTAGGCACTGCCTTAGACTGAGGTATTGGTAATATCTAGAATTTGCTCCACACTTCCATTCTGAAGTCTGAATCTGAATTCAGAAATATCCTGCATCTTGGAGGCTTGGGGAAGAGTCTGGAGGCCACTGTGTCCCAATGACCCAGCTGGACCTGTATCCATGCCAGTTTCTAGGGCTGCACACTGCCACATCCTCACCTGTGAACTTAAGAACTTAGGAACCTGCCCAGCACTTAAGACGTTCCTGTGGAAACCTGGCCTGTGGGTGAATGTGTCCCTGGGGAAGGCCAGCAAACCACAGTCACCTGTCACAGCATCCTCCAGAAGGAGCAGGTGTCTGGAGAGCCAGGCAGTCAGGCTTGGTAGAATCTTGTCCTGAGAAAGCCAAGTTCAGGGAGGTTTGGGGACTTTGATAACTGCTTTGTTCCTTCTTTCCTTCTTGCCCTGCACAGCAGGAACCTGTGTGTCTGCTACAATCGAAGCCTGGAGGTGGCTTGTGAATAGCAGTGACTCCCCACATCTGCTTAGCATCTGTACTATGGTTTCCTGGAAGTGTCTCCTGGCGTCAGCCTTTCCACAGATGAGAAAGCTGAGGCTAAGTAGCCTTTCCAAGGCTGCAGATCCCGGGCCACCTGCCTTTCCTGTTGTGCTGCCTTCTAGGCCTCAGGATTATCTGTCGACTCCAGCCGGGTCCCCATCTAGGACTCAGCCCTTCCTCAACGCCCAGTCCAGGTGGAGCGATGGCTCTTCTCAGATGCCTAGGACAAGCTGTTTGACCTCGCTGTGCCCCAGCTCCTTGTGCTGTGAAGTGGGGTTCCTCATCTGGAGCAGTCTGAAGCGGGTGCTTGTTTTGGGAAGTGGGGATCCCCTTCTGTGGCTCCAGTTCGTGTCTGGTGTTGATGCACAGGTGGCAATCATGTCTTTCTTAGTTGCTGTGATGGTCAATCTCAAGAGTTCTCAGCATGAAGAATGATAAGCAGGTGGTGAGGTGGTGGGTATGGTAAGCGGCCCGATTTAGCCAACCTCCATCAAAACATCACATTTTACCCCCTAAATATACATAATAATTACTTGCCAATCAAAAAACTTATCAGATCCTGTGTAGAAGCATGTCCTAGTTTTTCTTTCTTTGCCCTACACCCAGACTGGTCTGTCGGGACCCTCTCGTGCATTGCCTCATCTCTTATGGGGCTCACTTTGCATGCAGTCCCGTGCCACTTCACAACAGTGTGTTCTGATAAATGTGTCATTAGGCTGTCATTGTGCACACATCATGAATGTGCTCACACAAACGGAGCCAGCTACGGTGTCGCTAGACGGTGTAGTTTATGGGCCCACCGTGGCAGCTGAGGTTTGCCATTGAAAGGTGGTTGTGCAGCATGTGACTAGACTCCTGTCTGACGCAGCTTTGGGACTGTGTGTTGCCTCGCTGATCGGGAGAGCGAGGGCTGCGTGGCGGTATTGATACGGTCCAGAGGGGCATTGCATGCTGCTTTGGCAGTTTAGGCTTGCTGGGGTGGCTGGGTGCCTGGGCAGCTGCAGTGTCCCTGGCTCTGTCACCACCGTGGGATGTGGTGCCCTCAGGTGTGCCTTTGTGACAACAAAACAGTCGGATAGACACTAACAAGCAGTCAGCCAGTGATGTTTTCTAACCTAAATCTAAAAATGTAGCTGACGATTCTGTCTTGAATCACATCCCGGGATGACTCCTTTCTGGTGTGCTGGCCGAGTATTGCTGGCTTGCAAGCCATCTGGCCTTTTGGACAAACTACAAGCAGTAAGGTGTCTGTCAGTGTTTCTCCCCTGCTCCATCCCTGCCTGCCACCCTTCTCCACTGTGCGGGGTCCTCCTGCGGGCCATCGTCCCTCCTCTTCCACGCATTGGCTCCTGCCCCGCGTCCCTCCTCTTCCACGCATTGGCTCCTGCATCGTGAGGCTCCCGGGGTGTCAGGATTTAGCAGGGTGTCAGAATTTAGTGGCATGAAGGATAGGCAGGGGGTGGGTGCAGCTCTCTGGACAGGGCTGCTGAGAACATCGGGGCTCAGGATAACATGAACCTCTGAACAGAGGCTGTGGGTAGTTCAGGGCCCTCTGCCTGGTGTCTCAGTTGCCAGCGGCTTTGTTACTTGGTTTTGTAGGCAAGCGCACACGCAGAGTCGAGTGCAGCAGTTCTGTCTCGCTAGTGCGCGGAGAGCAGGGGCGGATCCAGGGGCTGCCCACCAGGGTCGCTAATGAGCTTGCCAAAGCGTCTGCTCCCCACTCTGTTGGCTCCGGGTCTTCCTCCTCAAGGCCGTGCACTTTGGATGCTGCCCTTTGAAGTGGAGGGCCTGCTACCCCAGACTCTTTGTTAGCGCCCCTTCTTGAGGAAAGATGATTAATCTTGTTATCGAGCAAAAGGATTATGGGTAGGGCTGAGCCAGTTTTGTGTGCTCTGAAACACCAACCCTGTTGACCTCGGGTTTCTCCATGAGGGCAGAACAGGGGACAGCCTTGTGCAAGAGAAGCACCGGCTTTGGATTTAAGGGAAAATATAAAGCCGTGGCTTAGCTTTTTTATTGTTTGTTTGTTTTTAACCACTGTCTTCAAGGCAAAATTCAGATGCCCGAGCAAACACATTCATATGGGAAGTGCATAAAATTGTAGTTGTAGAAAAAGATAAGCTGGTAGAGTAGCAAGAATAACCAGCCTGTTAAAAACCGTGGAGTTGAGAGAGGACTGTCAACTTTGCAGGTCATTATACTGATCCTAATGAATAATTAGTGGTCAGAGTCCACCAGCTGCAATGGAATTCAGACTTGAGTTTAGACAAATTGAATGTTCATTTTTATGCTCCGGAAAACCTGACCTGAGAATCCTGTTTGTGTCTGCTGTGAGGTTGCTGGTGCCCAAGACTTCTCAGAGTTGGGGAACTCGGAAGGGAGGGTAGAGCTGTCCTCATTTTCATGGGAAGGACCTGTAAAGACTAGATGACCAGAAGGAGATGAATTAAAGCCGCTCCGCAAGGCTTTATTGAAAATACATGCTCTCGGGCGGAATCCTCCCATCCATCAGAGTGTGTCCAGGAGAAATGGCGCTGGGGCTCCAGTGTAGAGAGGATTTCAAAAGGGCCCCGTCAGGAAGGGGAGGGCTTGGGGGCAGGAAGAGAAGGCCAGAGTCCTTCCTGGATAGGTCAGGAAAAACCTGCTGATTGACAGGAGGCGTGTCTACTGGTGACATGGCGTCTGGCTGGCAGCTCGGTCTTGTAGCTGCCCTGACCCTGGACCCTGATCCGACCTAACAGGACCTAATGAGGTTCAGGATGAAACTCGTCTCAGAAGAAACTGAAGAATAACAAACTTTGCCAGCGTAAGGCGTGTGGATAATGCGCTCTAACACCAGTGGGTCATGTGACCATGGAACTGGTGTGGTCAGACCAGCCCCCTGTCAGGGCTCAGCAAGGCTGTGGTGCCCCCTGTCCTGACTCCCACCCCAGTGGCAGTAGTCTTCAGTATAGGTCTTTATTCCGGCCAAGACAAACAGCCAGTGCCTGGTAGTGTGTGCAGGCCTAGGGAGGATGGCCCTCAGGCTTGTAGCTAGAACAACTGAGGCTCAGTGAGTGAGGCAAAGTAAACTGCTCAAGGTCACACAGCTCGGGAGGGGCAGAACCAGTATGCAGACTGACTTGATTCCAGAATGTTCTTGTGGAACCCATAGCTCCTGGGTGAGCACTGCCTGGTCATTGTGGTATCTGTGAGCCTGAATATGGAGATCTGCGAGGCTTTGTTGGAGAATGGAGCGTCTGAGTGAGCGGTGATACTGCCTCCGGTGCCCAGACTACAGTGATGTGTTTTAGAGGAGAAAATAATCCATCGATTTTTCTTCTAAAAACAATGTTTCCCTTTGTATTTCTTTGTTGAAGTGGGATGAACGATCTCTATTTTAGATAGCCAGATCTAACAGCTGTTTGCAGCACTTCCTGCATTCTGGAAGAACAGTCTCGATTGGGTGGCATCGGAGGTCAGGAGAAAAGCTCCTCAGGGATCAGTGAGGACTGTGTCCAGTCACTCTTTGTTGGAGTTTGAGAGCAAAGGGGATTTTCAGGGTGTCTGTGGTATTTCTTCTTTATGATTTGAAGATAATGACTTGGGCCACTTTGACACTGGTTCCATGTGGAGGGAGGGGTAGCCCGGGAGACAGAGGCCCTAGGACCAGGCCCCGGAGAGCCTGATGGGCAAGGCTCCCAGTGCCGGCTCCAGGCACAGTGCCTAAACCTCCCCAGGTTCTCCCTGCTCTGGCACATCCTGAGCTTGGTTTGTCCCTCTGCCTCAGGCTGTGCCCTTCCCTCCGAGGTGCAGCCTGGGTACACCCGAGGGCAGGGACACCACCTGGAAGGCAGGTTTGATTTGCATCCCAGGACAGTCAGTCTGCAGGCAGTGGGCACTCCATATGCTACAGGTGAGACAGCGCAGGGGCCTTAGAGGCTGGAAGGGGGCCTCCCTCTGCCCAGGTGACCAGGGGCCACTGACAACTGGAGCACAGCTCTCGAGATTCCTGGTCCACAGAGTTTTTCCTAAGTTTGGCCAGCTTTGAAAGGTGTCTGTTTTGTTTGAAGTGGGGAAAGCCACGGTGGCATAGCACAGCTGCCAGATCAGTTCTGCCTGCTGAAGCTCACCGCCAGCTGATGCCAAAAGAAGGGTGCATTTTGAAGGAGACGCTTCTGACTGATGTCTTTTGGCCGCACACCCTTCAGTTTGGCCCTGTAGGTCAGCGGCTGTCAAGCCTGTGGTCTGTCTTGCATTTAAATGGCTCTTTTCTGATACAATCTTCTGTAACATTACAATCTGGTAACTTGAGAGACAGATCCAGGGCCAGGCACAGTAGCCATGCCTGCAATCCCAGCAACTCGGAAGGCTGAGGCAAGAGAATTGCAAGTTTGAGGCCAGCCTCAGCAGTTTAGTGAGACCCTGTCTCAAAATAATAAAAAGGGCGAGGGATGTAGCTCAGTGGTAGAGTGCAGCTGGGTTCAATCCTCAGTACAAAAAGAAGCAGATTCAGGTTATGTAGATGTTCCAGGTATGACACTTTTCATTATACACCATCAGAAAATCACCAGGGTTGACATCACCTCCAGTGTCTTCAGAAAAACTTGAGGTATGGGGGGGAAGCTGTCACACCCACGGAGACCGATACAAGTTCTCCCAAGTTCTCTTGTTTTTTTCTGGAAAGCTTGGGTAACATCATGGGCAGCAAACATTGTTGTCTTCTGAGCAGTTTGTCCGTTGGCTGTTCTTCCTGGTGGACAGGTGCTCCCAGAGGAGGCTTCAGCCCCAGTGCGCAGCGCTCGGGCCTGGCGCAGCCGGGCACTGGGGTGCCGCCGGGTGCTTTGTAGAGACATGTGCTCCAGGCTGCACCTGAGTAACACCAGTGTTCTCAGCAGCATCCCCAGAGGCCTCGTAGGTGAACTTCGATTTCTGCAGTGAGCAGGTGGCAGCAAGGGCACAGACCTTGGTGTCACCACCTTGATCCATGCTAAGGCACCAGCACAGCTGCCCAGTGTCACTTTGGCACCAAACATTGATACAGCAACAAAGGAAATAACATCTTGTTATTAGTACAAAAGTGGTTTGACCTCATGGGCTTCCTGAAGGGTCTTGGGGACTCTTGGGGTCTGTGGGTGTACTTTCAGAGCCACTGCCATTAAGGGTAAGAAACAACCACTCACTTGGCCTGATCCTGGAGGCCGGCTTTGTGCCAGGCAGCGTGCTAGGTGGGGAGGACCCCAGAAACCAACAGCATAGCCCCTGTGCTCTTGGAACCCAGGTCTGATGACCATGTTCAGCAGGGGCCATGCCCTGGGAAGAGGGAGCCCCGCTTGCCATTCTGTGGTAGTGATGAGGGGAGTTTCTGCGTTGGGCTGAGAAGGGTAGAAGTAAGCCAGGTGAAGAAGAGGGGACATGCCCCCGGGGCCGAATGGTGTGAGCAGGAGAGCGTGCGGCCCTGAGAACCCACAGCCCTGCACTCAGGCTGGCACAGGAGCTGGGGCAGAGGGTGGGGCTAAGGACCCCACGGGGCCAGGTCCAAGTGCTGAGCAGCCCATCCCACGGACAGTGCAGGTCCTCTGCAGAAGTCCAGCAGGGCCACGAGATGATCGCGCCTGGTTTTATAAAGATCACTCTGACATACTAAAGAGGGATGGGAAGGGGCTGGTGGGACTGTTGGCAGGTGAACCAGTCCAGGCCATGGCAGGAGTCCAGAAGCTAACGACCAGGATCACACCAATGAGGGGCCATGGAGGGGGAATCCGCAGATAGGAGGAGGTCTTGAATTTTCTAAATACACAGATGTCTAGGATCAGCAGGATTTGGTGATTGATATATGGAACCACTCAAGGGAACTCCAAGGTCATTTAGTGACTGACTGAGCAGTGGTCATTTGCAGAGCCAAGGGAGTCTGGGAAGAGAGGCAGGACGGTCAATAGCATGTCACATCTCATGTTCACACACTCACATGCATATACACCCCTGTACCTACCCACCTACCCACCACCTACCTACCCACCCACCTACCTACCTACCCACCTACCACCTACCTAACTACCCACCTACTCACCTACCTAAGTATCTACCTACCCCCTACCTACCTACCCACCTACCTACCCACCTACCCTCTACCTACCTACCTACCCACTCACCTGTCTGCCCACCCACTTACCTACTCACCTACCTACCCATCTACCCACACCCTTACCCATGTACCTACTCACCTAGCTACATATCCACCTACCTACCCGCTCACCTACCCACCCACCTTGCGACCTACCTACCTACCTACCTCCCTCCCTCTCTACCCACCTAGCTACATACCCACCCACCTACCCAAGTGCAGGTACCCAGCATGGGTGAGACCTGGAGCTCAAGGGGCTCTGGCTGTAGATTTCGGTTGAGGTTGAGTTGAGAGTTTGCCCCGGGGAGTGTGCACCTACCTACCGGGGACAAAAGGCTCTCATCAAGAGAAGTGTCTGTCAGGCGAGCTGGCAGGCTCAGGGGGAAAGACACCCGAAACCCGGGCCTTCCTGGTCCTTCAGACCTGCAGAAGAGAGCAGAGAAAGCACAGAATTCTTAATTCTTCAACTAATTGTTTGGATATGGTTCAAACATGCTTTTAAATGTAACATCCTCAGCACGGCATTTTGTGAGCAATGTAGCCTGTGTATTGTGTAGTGTTCCTGGGCTTACCCAGACTTTTTGTCTGTAAAGGATGGTAAAAATACCAATTACAGTTTATATTTCTTTTTCCCAGCAGAACATTTTCTTTTTAAAGGGAAGTAGCTCTTTTCCCATCTGTGGTTTCAGTGTCTTGGAAATTTTACCCTCCTTTCTTTATACTAATAGGGTGTGCTGCTGATGTATGAATATGTAACAACAAATCCCACCACTGTGTACAATATAAGGCACCAATAAACAAGGGGGAAAAGTAGTAACTGGTGGTTTTGGAAGTGACGGTTTCTGTGATGTTGGATGGCCAATGTGAGGTTGATAACATCAGAACCAACCCTGTGTTTCCTGTGGCTTTAGACAAGAACAGGGACCTGGTGCTGCAGTGGTGGGAAGAGGGGACTTGGAGGTGTCTCCCTCAGGACTGAAGCAGCGGGGCTCAGGTGGTGGGGTCTGCTGGGTCTCCTCCATGGTGTGGGTGTGTGGCAGACCTGGAAGAGCGACAGGCTGGCGGGAACCCCCAGCCCCGCCCTGCACCCCTGAGTGGGTGCCCACGCCCATCCTGAACCTGAGGTGGGAAAAGCTCACTATTCTGTTTTTCTTAACCTTTGAAGATCTTTTCTAATGTGCATTTGTCTAAGATCACAAAGCTAGCGTGCATAAGATTCTGGGTTTCATCCCCAGTATTGCAAAAAGTTAGCAAAATAAAAATGAAAATCAAGACAAATAAAAAGAATAACCAGTTAGAAGGACTCCCAGCCCTCAACCTGTGACCTGCCGGCAGCTCGCCTGCCAGCCAGGCTGCTGTGGCTCACACTGCCCTCTGCCCGTCCAGGAGAGTCACAGTGAAGAGCTGGGCGCAGACGTGTGAGCGTGAGGCGGCCGGACGCTGTCCTTGACCTGTGGGTACCTGTGCAGGTCCGTGTGTCTTTGACTCTGTGGCTTGAAGCCTTTCAGCCCTGCCTGTGTGCTGTGTCCTCTTTGTTTTCGTCTGTGGAAGGGCGGGGTTCACCCACACTGCATCTCGCCAGCACGGCTTGACGTGCAGTCCCTGAAGGCAAACTGTGGCGCCTGCTCCTGTGCCGGGTGGTGGCTGTGCGGCCTCCAGACGGAGGCGTCTGCACCTCTTGGGTCTTGCTCTTGGTTGTCAGCAGCCCTCAGGGAGAGGACCTGGGGGCGATGAGCGAGAGCCTGGACATCTCAGTACCTGTCGTCTGCTTTCGAGTTCCCTGCTGGGTGGGATCCTTGCGACGCCAGTTCTGTGCGTGGTCAGATAGATGTGCAGGCGAAAGAAACCTCAGGCCAGAGACATGGCGTAGGTCTTTTCCGTTGGCCTAATGGGCTTCCTATGAGCCAGCCAACTCCCAGGTACAACTCATGCGCCTCTCGTCAGGTGGGGACGCAGGCAGGTGAGCGGCACTGGGTTTTGCTGGGTTCACCTCCACCAACACGCAAGTTCCAGTGCTATGGAAGCAGCTGCGTGTCGCCTGCAGGAAGTGAGGGCAGCACTGTGTGGCAGATCTTGGCCACACTGTCCACAAACCTGCCCTCTCGCAGTGACATGCCACTTGCCGTGAGAAGTGCCCTCCCCCAGCCTCACTGGGAGGTTGAGACAGGGGCTGGGTGATAACAGACATGGCCGTCCTCACAGGGACTCCTGAATCAACTTTTTAATTTTTCCCGCTCTTTACATTTGAGCCTCTCAGAGTCTTGGGGAACAGGGTCAGTGTCCCTCATATACAGATGAGGAGCGTGTCTGGTGTTGATGGACTTGCCAAGGTGCTAGCCCGCCAGGTCCTTTGACCCCAGAGCCTTTTCTCTTTATTAGATCAGTGGCGTCCAGCTCTGGGAAGAAGGGTACACTGTCTCTTCCAGCTCTAGAGATTCTACACTGAGACCACAAACGGCGACGTGGCGCAGGGGCAGATCTGAAAAGCCTCTAGATCAGGATCCATAAGCCCGCTCCTCTTAGCTAGCATGTGGGCTTTGCAGCGTGCTTCTGCGGCTAACCACAGGCTGTTAGCAGGGAGGACGGCTGTGGTTAGGCTAGAGCGCACCCCCATGGGGCGGTGAGTCAAGAAGCCGGGCCAAGCACAGCTGAGATGCAGCCGAACCGAGCAGTCAGCCAGCAGACCGCCTGGTGTGCGGGAGTGAGACCTGGCTGCTCTTTTTTGAACAAAGGCATTTTGCTCCTGTGCGCTGTTGCGAATGACTGCAGTAGACGCCCTGGCTTCCAGGCAGAGGGCAGACTCGTGTCTCCCATGTGGTCAGGACTCCCTGTGATTCTAGGGCTCTTTATTTTTTAAATTCTGCCTTTGGAGATGATTGCTCCGTCCTTGATAGTGTGTTTGAATATCTGACGCAGGAGCGTGTGTGAGAACACACGTGCGCCCGATCAGCAGGGACCCTGGCAATGAGGAGTGGTCATTTGACAGCATTCAGTGATGAGGACATTAGTTCTGATCCTCTGGCGCTTCATCTGCGGGCTCAGGTCAGCACAGGAGGACGCCCCCCAGCGGGCCTGCCAGCCGAGCCCTCTCCTTCCCTCAGCGGCATCTCTTACTTGTTTCTCTGGCCCCTCTGCCGGCTGCTGAAGCTCCTCTCCAGCCTTTTCCTATTCTCACACTCCTTCTCTCTGGCCCGCTTTGCCCCACCAGACTTGCCGGTTGTCACCAGTCCAGTCCATCTGTGTTTTCTGGATCCACACCGGTCGCCAGGGCTCATCAGCATGGTTCCAGCAGGCCCAAGCGCCCCTCCGCAGTGCCGTCTCCTTTGGGAAGCAGACTTGGGCCCTCTGCCCTTGTCTGAGACCCAAGACCTGCGGCTCCCTGAAGCTCCAGGATGTGGGGGAGGCTGGTTGAAGATGTGCGACTGCCGGTGCACACTGGCTTCTTTACAGTGTCGCCCCTGCGAGACCCTGCTGCCAGCAGAACAGCCTCTCTTCTGCTTGTGTGAGTTCCGCCCTGTGTGGTGGCACCATGCTCACACTGCAGCCGAGTCTGCTTGGGCACCAGAGCCAGGTGCTTGAGCTGGAGCAGGAGGGCTAGGCTTGGCTTCAGGGGACCTGGATCACACCTCGATGCAGTCTAGGGGTGGTGCGCCCTCTCTGAGCCTGCATCTCTGTGATCTATAGCATTGGATTGAGGGTCAGTGGTGCCCATCCCAGCCGCTGTGCTCCTGTAGAAACAAAGGAAGGGACGGTCGAGTGAGGGCTGTGGCTCTGAGCGCCTGGAGGGGCTGGGTCACTCTCAGTGAGCGCTGCTGTGCCAAAGACCTGGGCAATGGGGTGCAGACACATCCCGAGGTCCCCGCAGTCCAGTGGGGAGGAGCAGGAACTTCCCTGGAGCGTGTGCAGGGAGACTCAGTGGT
>PVHX01012673.1:0-58121 GCA_004024805.1 Geosciurus inauris
AGCCACATCCCCAGCCCTATTTTGTGTTTTATGTAGAGACAGGGTCTCACTGAGTTGCTTAGTGCCTTGCCCTTGCTGAGGCTGGCTTTGAACTCGCGATTCTCCTGTCTCAGCCTCCCAAAGTGCTGGGATTACAAGCGTGAGCCACTTCTCCAACTCTAGGAGGGCCACACCATCCGCCCTTTGCCACCATTCTCTCATTTTCTATCATTTTGTATCAGATCAGCTTCACTTATCTAATTGACCTTTCTACCTTCTGAGGGCATTTGAAGGTGTGACTCCCAATGTCCAAGTATTCACTCAATTTCTACAATCTTCCCCCTTCCACACCTCACAGCCATATGGCTTCCGCAGTTCCAGAAACTTCACTTTCCACCTTCTAATGATTGACCTTAACTTTTTGATCCAGTGTGCTGTATTTCCTTAGATATGAGTCTCATCTTTAACTTCAGCTTTATAATAGATAATTTGTTTAACTCTAAAAGGATGTCAAGTATGGCATCATATTAATTATTATTAATTTTGGGTTGTGATATGAAGCATACCTAACTTTCAATATTCTATATATGTATTGTATTTTCAAATGTTGCCCAAATAAAAAACAAATAATTTTACTAGCCTTTTCTTCACCAATATCTCATACAGCTTAGCTCTAATGCGGTCATTCACTGAGTGCTGCCTGATCTCGCTAGCCCTTGTTCTTCAACCCAGGCAGTTGCAGATCTAGATATAATTTTTATTCCTCAGCGTAGTGAATTACCTAGCTCAAGAAATTACCAACTGAAGACAATGCATTCTCATACTCTTCCAGGGAACAATGTTCTGATCAAAAAGAATAAAGTTTAGTGTTAGAATATCAGATGCCTACTCCCTAGCTCAGAGTTTCAAAGTAGGTCATGTGCAGAGAATCAATATCTGAGCAGTCACATCTTTTCAAGATCAAAAATAAGAAGCTTGAGTAGTTTTTGGCTGCTCTGTGGCTCTATGATTTGCTTTTCCTGCCCTAGACTGAACATTCAAGGGATGCCTTTCTGAGCCTCTTGAATGGGCAGAATATTTTATTCCTTACAACCTACCCATTTGTCTCCAGCTTGATTATCATATTTCTACATAAAAATTCACTTTCTCAGGAAGGCCTGTCCCAAATTCCCAGTGTGCCTCCTTTATACATTCTTTTGTAATTGTAATTACTTGTTGAGTGTCTGTCTTCCCACCAGGCAGATGCTCTTGGAGTTGGGGCCAATCCATCTTATTCATGCTGCATCATAGTGCCCAGTCCATTGCCAAGCATAGAGCATGCATCAAATGTGTTAGGTGTAGGACGCAATACTAATTAGCAGGGGATAAAACAATTACTGTTTTTCAGAAGAGTCTATGAAGCAGCCAACATTCTTCCTATTCTCTATCAGCTTCCTATTCTCTATCAGTCTGCATATTTAATTTGCTCACCTTTTGCCTGAGCTGATATGTTAAGTGAAAGCATCAGGGGAAATATGCACAAAAGGATGGTTGTGACTTATAATTATTAATAACTGAGGGCTTTTGTGACAGGAGATTCAGTACTTCTCTTGCAGCTGAAGAAAACATTTAATTCTAAGTAATGTCTGACTAATAAATCAGGGTTTCAGCGAAGTTAATTAACTGGAAAGCACATGACTTGAAAACCCTATTAAACCTCCCCTAGATTAAATGCTGATGAAAGGCTGAGCCAATACCTATGTTTAATCTCTGACTTTGCATTCAATACTCTGGAACTGGAAAAGTTGGCCATTTCTGGAACCACTTGGGTACACAGTGATAAGGGCTATGTTAAAACAACTTCTCAAACAAATGGGTTATAAGCACATGTCAAGATTTTATTTCCAAATTTCACTAGGCAAAATGCTCTTAGGAAGGCCAATCCAGTCATTTCTCTTCAATAGAAATATTTTATAGTAAATTTGATGGAAAGAAGGGGATGGTGTCTGATTAAAGATAATTATAAAATAAGGTTAAAGATCATCAAATCTTTGCTTGGTTCAAGTTTATTATGCTCATCATATACAGAGAATTGGCCAATGACTATCACTGGGTTCCTAATAAAGGTCTTAATCTCCTAAAACCTGGCAGAAGTTTATCCAACAAATGTATCATAAAGGTTGCTTTCCATGCCTGTAGTCACAGCTACTCCAAAAGCTGAAGCAGGAAGATCACAAGTTCAAGGACAGCCTAGCAACTTAGAAGGCCCTAAGCAACCTAGTGAGACCCCGTCTAAAAAGAAAAAAGAAGATCGGAAGGAACGAAGGAAGGGAGGGAAGGAGGGAGGGAAAAGAGGGGTTGTCTGGGGATGTGGCTACTGGTAAACGGTCACTGGTTTCAATTCCCACAGTATAAATAAATAAATAAATAAATAAATAAATATTCACTTTCTAGAAAAACCTGTAAAATACATCATACAAAGAAAGGCTTTGACCCTGTGGAAGCCCATATAAAAAGTAAGTATAAATAAAAATATGTAGCCATAATGTGGATATATGTGTGTCTATTTATATAGTTGGTCAGTCAGATAGAGTGTTCTCTCTGGCTGTAGAATATGTGCTACCCCAACTCTCATTCCCTCTTACTCATTAGGAATGAGTTAGCCTCTTATCAAAAGTAATAAACTAAGCAGGGAGCAATGGTGCACACTTGTAATCTCAACAGCTGGGGAGGGTGAGACAGGAGGATTGAAAGTTCAAAGCCAGCCTCAGTAAAAGTGAGGCACTAAGCAACTCATTGAGACTCTGTCTCTAAATAAAATACAAAATAGGGCTGGGGATGTGGCTGAGTGGTTGAGTGCCCCTGACTTCAATCCCTGGTACTTAAATTTAAAAAAAATAGTAAACTAAAGTTTTATTAAGTGTAACTACTGTTGACTATTATTAAATAGTCAATATTTAGTATAGTGTTTACTATACGAAATAATGTATTTAGTGAACATATATGCTCTTCAGTGAACATTAATGTCTTTTACAGAGGACATGTTGGCTTACTTTTCTCACTTTTGGGTAAGGTGTATGTGTGTGCTTTCCTCCTTCTGTAAATGGATGTACAATAGAAATTTTAAAAAACAATTCTCTCCTAACCAAGAGAATAAGAAATCTTAACTTCTCATCCTGACTGTGTACTTGTCTAAGTTCAATCACCTTCTGAGGTCTTTTCTCTCATCAGCAAAACAAAGGTATAGAATTACGTGATTTCTAATACCTCATCCAACTCTGCTGATTGTTAATCAACTTTTGATGGTAAAAATTTAAGGAACAAACTTAACTTATTCCCCTTCCTTCAATCTTGGCAAATAAAAAAGGTGACAGTAACCCTTTCTCTCCTGTCTTCTCCTCCTCCATCCAGGAAGTAGTAGCTGTCATTGCCAGGAATGGTCCGGAACAGTCTAGGGTCCTGGATAGATTTTGTCCTGGGTTCCTAACCCTGGCAAATGCCTTTCTTTCTTTCTTTTCTTTCAAATATGTAAGCATTCGTGACTTATACTCTGTGAAAAACACAAAGGAAACTGGCACAGACAAATTTAAACCCTTGTCCAATGGCAAAACGTCATGTGAGGCAGATCTGATTTGGGGTGCCAGGTGTCCATATTTTCCCCACATGCTGTGATTTTATTATACAGTAAAACTATGACAGATGATCCAGGACAGAGAGAATACAAATGAGGATCAGGAGAGAACTGGAACAGTAGATAATCATTCAATTTTCTAAAACGCACAGATATGTTGGACAATTTAATCACAACAGTGACTTTACAAAATAAAAGCAAATCTGCATGGGGTGCTTACTGTGTGTAGGCCCGGTGCTGTGCTTCACGTGCCTGGTTACTTCCTTTAGTTTTCTAATTGTAAATCCCCCCACTTTACAAGGGATGAACAGAAGTCTAGACTTAGCTTCACATTGGAAGCACTAGGGCAGGGTTGTGCAAAAATATATTTAATTGATATGAGTTGGGGGCTGTGCATTAGGAATTTTAAAGTCTTCCCAGGCGATTCTAATATGCAGCATGATATGTGAGCCATGGGGTAAACTACTAATCCAAGCTCAACCATGTAGAACCACATAGTTTAAATATTTAAACCTAGGCAGCCTGACTGGGGCAGCTACATAGTAACACCATCTATTTTGCCCCTGCCATTTGTGGACTTTATAGTATGGAATACTCACCAAGACTAGAAAGGAAGGAAGCTTATTCTCCTTTTAGACGAAGCACATGATACTAAAAACACATCAGAATCAGTGGCAGAGGGTGGATTCATATTCACAACTTTCTGGCTTCCAACCCATAGGTCAGTTGCTCTTTTTTGCACATCTGTGAACACCTGGAGTATAATATACATAAGAGAATCTTTAATGTGCACAAGTAGAGAGGTAGAAATAATAGAAGATTAAGACCCTGCTCAGGTTCACGGGCCAGCATTTTTATCTCTCTGTTGCTTTATAGGAAGAAATAAGTTTGTGTTGTTGCAATGTACTTTTTTGGACACACACAGAAAGCGATGAATAATAGTAATATAGAGTTGAAATAATATTATCTTCATAAAGTTTCAGATACATGGTGCATAAAATAATTTCTGCAAACTGGATGAAAATCCGAGTATCATTGACAACATTAATTCTATGGGAAAATAATAAACTTACAAATTAACTTTGGGTGACAACTGCAAAGAGGGAGATTGTCTACATTGTATAAACACCAGATGTTAATATTATAAATGCTAATTTGTGTGTATAGAAGAGAGATGTGTTTTTAAAATGTAAATGTAAACTGAAGTCATCTATTTAAAACTACCAGATGACAATATCCATTTTTTTATCCTCAGAGGCCAACAGAATGGTTTTTAAGTCTGCACTATAGCATTAAAAATTGTTTCTTTAAATTACATTTCCCTATTCTAAGTAGCTAGCATCTGTCATGCAAGCCACATATGGTGGCTTGGTTAGTGAAGTGCTAAAGAATTAAAGTAGGCAGCAACCACCTGATTCAATTTGTCATCAATCATTTAAAACACATCGAGATTTGCTTTGAATGCCTGTGCCTTTGCACTAACTAAACAACAGTATTCCCTGTTTGAGCTCATGAAATGAAGATCATCTTTGATCTTTTCTTTTAACTGCATACTCTCTCCCCTCCCAGCAAACCAGCTGCATCACCCAGTCTACTCAAGTTTCTAGAAGACACCTGTGCTCTTACTGTACCTGCCCTGTTCTCTGTGCCATCCCAGATCCTGTAGGTACGTTTCCTTCCTTTGTGTTGAGGACCGGCTCAAACCACTCTTCCCCCAAAAAGCTCTTTTAAAGGCCTCCAGATGGAGCTTCACTGTCCACACTCCTGAACCCATTTAGCAGTGAATTGTGTCAATGTCCTACTGCTCACAGAAGCCTCCTTCCAGAAATTCATGAGCTCCTGTAGGTCAAGACTATTACAGGCAGGCACAGGGGATATGAGAGGAGTAAATCCTAGATGCTCCCATCCTGGCAGGGAGGGACAAATTAATTAAAAAATTATAGTATAGCTAGATTCAGAGTTAGAGGATCATGCATGGCTTTGTTATTATGACAACTGAAGAATTTAAGCTGTAAGGCAGGCTTTTGAGTCACTTCGAGTCACTTCCTTTGTCAACCACCGTGGGCTGAATAATATTCATAAACATTTCCTTCTTATCAACTTTTGCTGGTGAATGTTCTATTAATTATTCCTTTTATCAAATAATAGGAAAGACAAAAACTAGATAATCAGGTGAAAGGAAAACAATTCTGTGAGCTCACTTGATTATGTCATTAGCCACTCTAGTAGTCAGTGCTCTGTAAAAACTAAAAGGTTAATTACCAAAGACCAAGTGTGTGAATTATCTCTGGGCTTCAATATACGAACTTGTTTTCTTTTGCCCCAATTAGCATCTTATTTTTAAAAATAATTTCATATAAAGATTCAATAATCATACGAACATATCCTTCTCAAGCTAGTCAATTGATGCAGGACTTTCTTGAGCTGAAATCTACCAGGATATTTTAATTAGAAAGCAGACAAAAAGCTGTTGATTTATGACTGGCTTTTAGCTCATTGGAGGTAATAGCACATTAGATATGAAAATAGAAAATATATCTGTCCTAAATTGAGTAGCTAAGGTGTAAGGTCTATTTGTTCTTTGACCATTCTAGATCAGGATACAGAGTGAAGGATATGGAAACTGATAATCCCAAAACAGTGTGACCCAGGAAAAGGGAGAGAGGAAGAAGGCAAAACATTGATCCTTCCCGAATAAATCCTTTCCCAATGACAAGACAATCCCTGTGAAGGAAGCATACATTAATCCTAAAATGGCAGTCCCTGGATAAATATTGATTCTTTATAATAAAATGACCCCCAAAGGAAAAAGATAAGCACTGAGATCCTCCATCCTTTCACAGCAAAAAAAAAAAAAATTCCAAATTTTTACAAACTTTTTCCTGAATGCCCAAACTGATACATTCTTTTGAAGTCATTAAGTTACTTCTCAGGGTAACCTATGAAAACCCAGACCCTTCCTGTAACAGGTACCATTTTCTACCCAAAAAGTAGCCTCTTCAATGCCTGACTTCGCTGCTGAATAAAAGGTATTGCTGATCCATGAAGTCTGCTCCCACCCTGGTTATTTATGCTTTCATTATGGTGCCAAAATTGTTTTCATTATTTTTACTTATACAGAATATAAAGAATCTTATAAGGTGAAATAAAAAATTTCAAAGGGAAACTGTTTTAATTTCAAAAAGAGGAATGTAGATGGCATAAAATCAGTACCCAAGAGAACTCAATCATCCATGGGTTTGTTTTAGAAATTCACAGAGGAAGTCAGGCCTTCTGAGAAGTCAGAATAGAATTGTGACAATCATTCTAGAAAATGCTTGTATTGCAACAGATCCAAAGACTCATCTTCAGATCTCAAAAGGTAACCAGCAGCCGGGCGCGGTGGCGCACGCCTGTAATCCCAGCACTTTGGGAGGCTGAGATAGGAGAATCGCGAGTTCAGAGCCAGCCTCAGCAATGGCGAGGCGCTAAGCAACTCAGTGAGACACTGTCTCTACATAAAACACAAAAAATAGGGCTGGGGATGTGGCTCAGTGGTCGAGTGCCCCTGAGTTCAATCTCCAGTACCAAAAAAAAAAAAAAAGATAACCAGCAATTCTTAGCCAGATATGGTACAGGAATCTTGATCAAAAATGCCATTTGCATTCTCTTACTTAGTAAAGTGGTTCATTATGCTAGAAGGAGTAATAACCTAAAATAGCAAGCTCCTGGGAAAAGTCAGATTCTGATTATTGAAGAAAAGGATCATTGAAGTTAGAGAATGAATTTATGAAATTCTGAGACATAAATTTATGCAATCTAGGTCAGAAAAGCTGAGAAGGAGATTCATGAGGAAACCCAGCAACTTAGGAACAGGTGTCATACCACAGACCTCTTAGACTCAAGCTCATGATTTCATTTCAGTTCCTTTCCATTATTTAGAGAAATTTAGTTTTACATTGATTTTCCTTCTTTTCAGACTGGCTTAAAAACTTGGCATGATCCAATTCTCTCCAAGGAGGAGAAAGGATTCAAGAGAAACTATATGAGGAAATGAGGTAAGAGCCAACAACATGTTTTAAAAGACGTTTTAACACAAAGAATGGTCTTGACATCTAGCACACCCTTGATTCCCTTGAAATATATATTGCTGCCATCAAGTCTTCTGAAAAGAATCAGCTCTTCTTGAATTCTTTTAGTATTTCAGTGTTTGCCAGAAAGGCAAGGAGAATATGACTCTTTGACAGGACTGTCACTTTGGACATTGCAAGCAGCCACTTCCCAGTGTTTTACTGCAGCCTCCACATAATGGAGGAAGATAATTGGATTGTTCCTCTCAGCTAGGAGAGGATCATGACATCTGATTTTACATTCCTGCCCTTTTCATAACAAAAGAGACCATTACAAAATCCCTCAGGCTGCCCTGAACATGTTTTAAATCTGCTGGAAAACTTAACTAAATTATAGCTTTTTACACTGATTTTATGCTTTATAGAATCCAAATCAACCCATGTTTCAGTTTTAAGATTTATAATTGGTTCTGATCTTAAGTATTATTTCATCCACTTTTCTCAAAGTATTTCTTCCCAATTGCAAGAAAGCTGCTGACAATTTCAAATTTTGTTTGTATATCAACGGGAACACAAGAAGGGAAAAACATTATTCCTATGTAATATCTGAGTAACATATGATACTTTTCTAGGCCCAAAATCTTTTTAGTCTTTATACTATGTATCATGGAGTAGGGACACATATAAAATACTAATGATAGCACATCAATAGATGATTTGCTCTGTTTTATGTTTAATAACTCATTTTAAAGTAATATCACATATTATAAAAATATTATTGATTTTATATGTAAGATCTTATTTAAGTCCCATAATTACTTCTCAATATGTCTCACAATAGTGTTATTTAAAAATTCCTCATACTGCAGATGAAGGCATGAATGCTGGGAGAGATTAAGTCACTTGTCTGGGGTCACACAGAAAATCATGGAGACTTAGTCTTAACCATTGAAATGTGTTTCTTTCAGTGGAGTGACCTGTGGGGCCATGAAGAGTCACTCCTTGGACAGAACTGGCCTAACCAAGGAACTGGTTGCATGTAGCCCTGAATTTCAGAATTGTTATCAACACATGACTGGACACAGTAGTATACCAATGAGAAACAAGAAAGATCTGCCCCAACCAGGATAAGTATTTATCACTGACACTGTTTACTAAACCTGTCTATGTGTGGTTACAAAAAGCATTCTTTGATGTAGGCATTTACATGCTTGCTTGTAGATCCTTACAGACCATTCACTCCCTTACAACTCACTCAGTGGAGACAGCTCCCAGCTACCCACTCACCCATATTATAGCCCTCCGTTTTGCATCTCTTGCTGAGCTTCCCATTTTTTTAGAAAGGGGTCTATTTTGGGCATCTTATCCCCTTCCAACCACTGTATTTTGGGTGAGTGTAAAGCAGACAATATACCCCATCAGTTCCTAATCCAGAGGACCTGGCCCCAAGGGGCTGTACCCCAGGAACCACACTCCAGAAGCCTAGTCCATGGTACCTGTGCAGAGACCTGGAGATGAGTCCTTGAGACTTAGAGTCTACAGAAGAGGGAAGCCCCTTAGAGGCCTACAGAACAGATGAGTGCATCTTTCATAAGGAAGAAATATGAATTTTTAGTTGCCAAAAAGTGGCTGTGGTGTTCTGTTATATTAGTGGCTATGGTGTCCATACTCTTTCTTATTCTCCTCCACTGATCCTAAGTAGACTCTTTCCTTATTTATTCAAATATAGTGGGAGGGACACTATGCCAGTTCTATCACTTTGGTTTTCAGAAAACCTGGCAGCCTCAGTTTTGTACTCTTAGGATTCCTCAGTTGCCACACAAGAAGTCCAGACAACCTAAAGGAAAGACTAGCCAAGAAGCCATATAGAGAATTGAGAAGGAGAGTCCCTGAGAGTACAAGATTACAGATTAGAGTGGAGACAAAGAAACATACAAAAACACAGGCCCTGTCCTTTCAGCATTTCAGCTGGTACCAGTGTCCAGGTGGCTCACCAAATAAATCCAACACAGGTAAGGACAACAACAAGCCCCAACTCAGACTACAGACTAATGAGCAAATAAATTGATTGTTCTAAGCCAATAAATTTGGGGGTAGTTTTTTATATAGCAAATAGATCATTAAAACACTAGCAAAATTTAGATGATTAATACATATTTGTTGATATAATCAATGGAAATGGTCATGCTAGGATACTGCTTTTTAAGACAACTAAACTTCAAGTTTAGACTAATAACAATCTGACAAACTAGAGTAAGCTGAGCTCCAGGGTAAGGTGGCTGCATGGCACAATGGCAGGCTGGAGCACAACTGGAACCTCAGCCCAGATTTGTGAAATCAGGAAGGCTTCCAAAGGAGGTGGTACCAGAACAAAATCCTGGAAGGAGTGTAGTAATTGGCCAGGAAAAGAAAAATGTGTTAAGAGCCTTCCTCTGAATATCCAGCAGTCTAAACTAGTCCTTCATAAAAAAGGAATGAGCAAGAATATATAATTTTGAAATTTATTCATGGACACAGAGTTTTAAGTGGACAAGACAGTGAAAAGGAAAGATGCTAAGACTGCATCGTCTTAAGCCTATTGAGATTCAGGTTTGAACCATGTAAGGTCTTTAGACAAAGCAGAGCTTCCTCTTCCCAAAGCAGAGTCTCTGCACCAAAGGGAGTATGAGCTAACAGAATATGGTTGTAGTAATTCTCTACACATACAATTTTGAAGGCTACTGTGTCCTGATTTGCAAGGGTAGATTATCCCTGGAGAGAACTGTGAAGATGTCACTGGTGAACTTCATGAACTTGTCATATACAAATATTTTTAAATCATAATCAAATCTATAACTCACAGCTACACCTGGATCTTTGTATTTCATGTTTAGAACTGTAGTAGGGACAGATGGGGCAAAGCACCAATGATAGCAGAAAACAGTTTTATTTGACTGCAGTCAGTTCCAAGAGTAAAGCTTTTGCTGTAATCAATTAATCCCCCTGAACCCCAAGTTCAGGCAGTTTCAGAACTTTATACCCAGTGTGTTAGGGGAGGGGCTCAGAAGTTCACAGTCTTCAGAAGTTTATACAAAAGCATCTTTTTCTTTTATTGTTCTGGGCAAGTTAACCCTTCAAAGATAGTACCTGAGAAGGAGAGAGCTTCTTCTCCCCTTTCTTTCCTCCCTTTGCCAGCTGCTACCATGAAGCCCAATTAATAACATCTTCTCTTCTCTTTGAAATGTAAACATCTCTGTGAAGCTCAGGCTCAAAGCCAGAGGCTTTGTTACAGACATGTCTTTCCTACCACACTTTGCATTCGCAAACACACTTCTATAACGTATTATATTATTACTATCATAGATAGTTCATAAATGCTTGTGAAAAACTAGTAAAGGGCTGTTCGGGACCTGGAGTGCTGATCTTTTCCAGGCCTGTAGCCAAGTATGATAGAGCAACAGGAAATAGGAAGTTTAGCTACATCCAACTCTTTTGTAGACATTCTTTTGCTGATAGTCCGAAGATCAATTATGGTGATGATTTCTGAAGAAAATTAAGATCTTTTGTGAAGGGGTTGTGCCATTCCAGAACCAGATCATTTGATAAATTTTTGCCACTCAAAAGATGCCATCTATTCTCAAGAACATTTGACATGGCTCGTCTGTTGCTTTTATATTTCACTTTTATATTTCCCTCTATTGAATATCAATAAAAACATGTAAACACGCATTCAAAGTATGAAGAAAAAGTTAACTGATTTCCAACTGCTATAAAAGGCATTAATTGCTGGGACTATGGAAGTTTAAGTATTATTGGTTATTTTCTAGTTATATCATTTGTTTAAGAGCTAGAAGTTTGAGATATTTTTTAAAAGTATAATCAAGGAAAGATCAAATAAATGTGTTATTTCTAGCCGAGTTCTGTAGCATATTCCTGTAATCCCAGAGACTCGGGAGGCTGAAGCAGGAAGACTGCAAGTTCAAAGCCAACCTCAGCAACTTAACAAGGCCCTAAGCAACCTAACAAGACTCTATATCAAAATAAAAAATAAAAAAAGCCAGGAATGAGACTCAGTGGTTAAGAGGTTCCATCCCTGATGCCAAATGAAAAAAAAAAAAAAGTAATGTGTTTTTCTCTAGTAATGAATCACGCCATTCCTGTATTTATGGGACAGAATGAGTATCTTATATAATTTACTATTAGAAGAAGATACGTTGAGATAGTATTCAATCTTTACTCAATGAATAAAAAAACAAGAAAGGTTATTATACTGGAAGATCAGAGAGGAAGGATTCCTTTACATCAAAGAATTAGAAAAGACATGAGTGATGTTAGCCATACTGAAGCCTGAAGAGATATGCATGATGGTGTCTTAACAATTGTGAACCAGAAAGAAAAGGAAGGTCTGAGAAGAAGTTAGATTTAGTCTTGTAAGGGTCCCTTTTAAAATGGGCAGATCAGAAAATCAAATTCCTTTTATAAATAATTTATTGCCAAGAAGAAGAGAAGTGTTATGGTTTAGCTATGAGGTGTGCCCAAAAAGATTACATGTGAGACAATGCAAGAAAGTTTAGAGGTGAAATGATTGGGTTATAAGAGGTTTAACCTAACTGGTGCATCAATCCCCTGATGGGATCAACTGAGTGGTAGCTATAGACAAGTAGGGTGTGGCTGCAGGAGTTAGATAATGGAGGCATGAGTTTGGGGTTTATATTTTGTGAGCTGAGCTTAGTCTCTCTCTGCTTCCTGGTGCCATGTTCCAAGTTGCTATCCTTAGCCACACCCTTCAGCCATGATGTTCTGCCCCACCTCAGGCATAGACCAGTGGAGTTGGCCATCTATGGACTTAGACCTCCAAAACCGTGAGCAACGAAAAATTTTTCTCCTTAAAATTATTTTTGTCAGGTCTTTTGGTTGTAGCAACAAAAAAGCTAAGACAATTACCCCTAATATCTCCACTGAGATTAAAGCTCTCCTCCTTCCCTGGGAGAAATGCATGGTGGTTTCCACATGACCAAAAGTTATTCTAATGGAGACCCTTCCCACAAGGAAGGAAACACCAGGAGTAGTGTTTCCTGTTTCCCCCACTAACATTACTCAGCTTTTTTTTTTTTTTCCTTTTTTTTAAATTTGTCGGGAAATTGTGTTTTTTTTTTTTTTTTTTTTTTTTTTTTTTTTTTTTTTTTTTTTTTTTTTTTTTTTTTTTTTTTTTTGTCTATTCCTGTAATGCAACTGGGCTTTAGATGAATCTGAAAAACACTACTCTCTTGAGGAAGAAATAGTAATCTATCTGAACAGCAGTCTTCTCCCTAACTTTATAAGGTAGCTCTCCAATATCCAGTGCTGGTTCTCACAAAACTATTGTAAAACAAGGGACCAAGTCCCTAAGGCTCAAAACTGAGTTTGAACACTCTTGAGAATTAGTTCCCAAGGACATGATGTGCTCCAGATTGCAAATTGACTCCAATTTCTAATTACCTTCTGTCTTAGTGTGAGTCCTCTCAAAGCTGTGCTTAAGCCAAGATTGGAGAAGTAGGGTTGTATTGGAGAGTGCTGTCTAGAGAAACCAGTAATGAAGGGGAAGAAGGAGAGAAGAGTGGAAGAAGCCAAGCAAAGTTTCAAGATCAGATAATGTCCAAGACTCAGCCTGGTTCCAGAGTCATTCAAGGATTCTAAGTCTTCCACATAAAAATTCATGTAAAGTTGAACAGTTCCAGCTTAAACTTTGACTGGTTGATATCAAAGTCTATTTTTCATCACTGTGACCAAAATACCCAATAAGAGCCACACAGAAAGAAAAGTTTATTTTGGCTCATGATTTCAGAAGTTCAGTGCATTACAGCCAATTCCATTGCTCTGGACCCAAGAGAGGTCAGAGGCAGAAAATCATAGTAGAAGAGCATGGTGGAGAAGCACTGTTCCATTCTTGAAGGCTAGGATGCAGAAAAAAAAAAAAAAAAAAGCAAGGGGAAGAACTGTAGAGAAGATACACCCTTCCAGAGCACACTCCACACTCCAGGCATGACCCACCTTCCTACAGTTACCACCCAGCTAGTCCCTTCAAACTAGGTGGACTGATTTAGGTTACAGCTCTCACTATCCAATCACTTCACCTCCAAACCTTCCTGCATTAATACAGGAGCTTTTGGGAGTTATCTCATATCCAAACCATAACAGAATATCATAGCCTTTTAAAAAACAATTATAAATTATGTATGTGCATAGTTAGTTTCAATACATTTCTGCTCCTTAGGCTTCTTAATTAAGTGAAACATTATTGTTATATAAATGTTGTACAACACCAATATATGTGTTTGTATTGTCATTGCAAAAATGAATAATTTTTAAACAATCTCAAACCTAAGTAATTTGTAAATAGAGGGTGAATTTTTTTCTGGAATCATTTGAGATTAACATTGATATAATGACATAATACCACCCAATACTTCAGAGTATACTTTCTGAAAAAAAAATGTTCTTTTTCACAACCATAATATAATCATTCAAATCAAGAAATGAACATCAATGTGTTAATACCATCCAATCCTCAAAATCTTTCAAGTTCTATCAGTTGCCCCAATTGTGCTCTTCTTAGGAGAAGGAATTGGTTTAGGACGAAGCTTAAGTTCATTTGCCAAATCTTTCTAGACTCAAGCCTCAGCTTTTCCTTGATTTTCACAACTTCAACACTTTTGAGAAGAACAAGCCAGTTCCTCTTTAGTGCTTCTTAATCTCTTCTCCAAATCTAGAACCAAATTTGTGTTTCCCTTGATAAAAAGCCTTTAATATTTTACCTTCCTCTTTAAGTAAGCTCTGAAGACATTTTGTAGCCCTGCCACTATTCACCTCACCTACCTCACCTCCCTTGTTCCTATCTTAGGTAGTGTATATTTGTTTGCCTTTCCAGATCTATCCTCTACCCCTTTGTCTTGCTCCATACATTAGGACCAGGCCACTGAGCTCCTGTGTCATCTGGTTTCCAGGTAGGTCCAGCCAATGGAACCCCACGATATCAGAGTGATGGACAGGAGGGATCCCAACCTTAAGGGTTGAATCTTCTGAATTTCTCTCTATAAATCCTCCCGGGCTCGCTATATTCCTCCAACTCAATTTAGTACTTCTTTCAAGGCTACCTTCTCTACCAGGCTTTCTCTTCCTAAGATCTGAAAATTGTTCCCTTTTCTTATCTCTCTAGGGGTAAAAACAGCAGCTTCTCCAATGCTATTTAGCGTAGATCAGGATCTTTCTCAGTGATTTCTTTAAACACGTTTGAAATCCTACCAATGTGGGATAGGAGGAACTCTTGTCAAATTATCCTAATTTCTGTGATATTTGCATTATGTTGGGACCCTATCTGGCCAAATATATACTTCACAATCATGAAAATCAGCAATCACGTTAGGTTTTCCCTTCTTGTTTTGTGCAACTGTACCACCTACATTGCTATTTCACCTTCCATTTTCTTCTTCCAGTTTCATTAAAACAGCTTCCTCTTCTATGAATCCTTCCTGAGCCTTTTTAAAATTCAGGTGTTTGTATATCCACAGTGAATGCTTACTACATTGTGTATTTTTAAGGATGGGAGTTATGTCCAATTTCTTCTGTGTCTTCAGCAGTTTGTATCAGCAGGCCAGCAATACATATTTTTTTCACATAAATGAATTGATGTATGATGCAATAAAAGAGGAAGTGTGGTTTTTCAGATTAGACTTAAAGCAGCATCTTTCAGGCAACAGTGCAATGATTTATATAAATGTGCAAGTGCAAAACAAGGATTAAGAAAAGAAGCAATATCAATAGCAGAGCAGTATCTGCTACTCTTCCTATAACATAAAAGACAACAAATAATTAAGAAATCACTACCTAACATTTTAGAGTAGAATTGGCAACTTTAAGCAAGCATATCAATAACCCCCATTACCACCACTGTGAGCCTCCGGACTAAAATCCTAATAGATCAAACTGATTTCTCTTGCTGTCCAGAGACAGTATCAAATACTAGTAACCTCAGAAATATAAGTCAGTATACTTTGGTCAACTTTGATATGAACTGACATCTATGATGTTGTATAATTCCCATAACAGTAGAAGGATTTGGTGATAATCTAGGGTTTGAGTTTTATCAAGTAGCACAATCTGCAGAAGAGTATATGATCAGAAATGGATCCAGGTACCTTTGCCCCAAAATGACTGAATATTTTAGGTGAAGATCTCTTAAACCTACACAACTGCTATCAGTTGTTTGTATTTTTTAAATTATTGCATCCTAGAAATTATCTGATCAAAAAATAAAAAAGACAATGTAGTCTGCAGTTAGAGTACATCATTAATCTTGTACATTCTATGATTTGGGTTTCAAATGTGAGATTACCAGTATAAAACACCACAGTAGATCTTAATGTCAGCAATTTTCAACAACTTTGAATTATATAATGTCATCTAAGAAGAATAGAATCAATTCTGCCCCTGCTATGGGAGTTGAATCAGCAAAAGCAACCAAGAGGAAATGTGTTATTAATAGAAGAAAGTTTTCTTTTGTTATTCAGTGTATACTTTTTGAATACCTTAACCTGAAACAGCCTTTAGGAGTAAGTAGGCATTCTAGTTCAGCAGTCTACTGTAGTTAGCAGTTGTTTCTGTTTATCCATTTGTTTGGTTTACTAAAAGATTAAAAAGCATAATGAAAAACTGTTCTGTTGATTTTTGTTTGGCAAATTAATACTTCAATAGAATTTTACTCTATAATTTATGTCTATTTTATGCAAATAAATTACTAGAAATATATTTATTTTATATGAAGTTAATATAGTTATCCCTATTTAGCTAAAATTAATATATTATCTCTGGTTTATGTAGATACATCTTAAATTATTATGATTGAATTTAGGAGACTGGCAGACCCTGATAGGTAGTTTCATCAAGTTTTAATATATTTCAAATTTTTAGTGCTTACTTTATATATTATAATATGAAAGAGACTTGAATTGTTATAAGTTATACCTTTTATACAAAACTTCTTTTTACAAAGTGGCCAAATGGAAAATGGATCATGTTTTTGCATACTAGAATTTATCATGCAAACTTACCACATAAAACTTCAGTGAACTAAAAATAAATGATCATACATAAACTTATTTTCCATTACAGGGGTAAAAGAGCTACAGAATAGAAAGTTTATTATTACTTTATTTTTATAGTTTTAATGATTCATTGATAGATTCTCTTCTTTATAGAATCATCTTAACTCTACTTGAATTATTTCATCAAATAATTCTAAATATGATCATTACACAACAAACTGAATAGACATTTAGGCTTACATTTCAGATATGTCTGTTAATAGTTTATATACTAATTAAATAGATATAAAAAGAATTACCCCATCATGTGATTTATTTCTGGTGCAGCATTTGCAGATTAAGGACATTTACTTTTTTTTTTTTTTGTACTGGAGGTTAAACCCAGAGGTGCTCTACCACTGACCTACATCCCAAGATCTTTTTATTTTTTATTTGAGACAGTCTTGCTAAGTTGCTGAGGCTACCCTCAAACTTGTTATCCTCCTGCCTCAGCCTCCTAAGTCACTGGGATTACAGGTGTGCACTATCTCACCTGGCAAGGACATGCACTTTCTAACAAAATGATTACAACTTTAGGGGGGCAACCACAAGATAGTTTCTCAAAATATTTAACAAATACAACAATCCTGTAGCAATTCAGCAAGGCTTTCAACAACATTTCAATTTATGATAATGAAATAGATGTGAATGGAAATCTTTCATTCAATTAATTATCCAGGTATTTATCAATGAATTAACAATCAGATTAATGTCTTTTATGTTTGCTTCTCAAAGGTGAAATCATTATCTGAAAAAAACAGAAAACAAAGTGAAATTATAATAGAAGAAAAATCTCAGAGTGAGAGGATTAAGAGTGAATTATTTAGGTAGGCTATAAAAATTGATTTGAACAACTCAATAACTAATCTTGGGGTATTTCTTGTTCATTTAAAAACTGACTACAAGCCATCTGTAGTAGACCCGGAGGAACACTGGCAGTGTCCCTTCAGTGAAGGATCATGACCCAGCTGCACAGAATGCAGTCAGTAGGCAGCCCCTTGCTCTCTGCAACTTCAGGGTCTTCCTCAGCTGCAGAGACACATCTCACCCCAAATCATGCCCTCCAGGGGCAGCCCACTTCCAGCAACTTTACAAAACAAGAGTGCAAAAGTTGCAACTTTTGAAATGAGAAAAGGAATGACTGAGGAATACAGAGTGCTCCAGATGTCCCTGATGAGTGAGTAGAAGCTTAAAACCTGTGTCACGGTTCAAATTCTTCCTAGGCCTAATCCTGCCTATTTACCTTCTTCAAAGACATGGATTCTTAACAACTATTTTGCATTGCTCTCTCTGCTTCCAGAGAACCCAGGCCGTGATATTTCCTTTTAACACCTAAGGGGAAAAAGGTGAGCTTGCTCTTCTCTAGAATCTCAGAGATGGCATCATAAAAATGTGGTCAAGAGAATGCTGGGCTGGAAATGGAAACCAAGAGCTCAGGCCAGAGATGAGTGTCTGTCACTCCCTTAATCTGTGGCTTTGCACAAATCACTAAGCCCTGGACAGCTGCCTCTTGTTAAGTCAGGAGACAGGGTAGAGTCTCCTTCCAGCTGCAACACACCGTGCACTAAACTGGTGGTGACCTAGTGACCAAGTGCCTTTCTGTGGGCTTGAGACAGTCCATCGTAAAGTTTTCACCAATCTATGTGAAGATGACAAACTTAGGTTAAAATAGTAAATTTTTCAGGCTTATCTGTAACAATTGGTGTGTCTGTGTGTGTGTGTGTGTGTGTGTATTTTGGCGTATCAATTTCTCTCCCTCTTTCTATTAAAATATTCTTTTGGAAATGGTGAGGTGAGTAGACAAAAGGTTTTGCTATATGTTTAGTTTTGCTATATACTTAATACTTTATGGACAAAAACCAATTAACAACACCTAACTCAGGATCCACTTCCACTAATAACTATTATTTCAAAATTCTACTGAATGGTGAAATTGTGAATAAATGATCTCAACATTTTACTGTAATACTATGCATTTAATGCACACTAATACTGAATGACATGTTGTTTTAATTGATATTGACACATAATATTGAATTAGAGAGAGAGGTAGGATTGAGATCATGTTCTGTGAACTGTGTTTCATGTAAATTTACACACAATTCTGTTAGGCATTTTCATTAACTTTAGCATGTATTCCCATTACTGAATGTTTCCTCTCAAAAATTCCCACCTCTTTGTTTTCAATAGTCATAAGTTTATCCACTTCAAGGAAAAAAAAAAAAAAAGAAGTCTTAGTGATCCCAAGATTTCCATTCTCAACTCTTCAAGTTGACCTCTTTGAAACATTAAGCATGGTCTTTCTTTATTACCTCAAAACAATGCCTGGTTAGTGATAACAATCCATCTACACCAATTTAATACTATCTCCCTTCCTAAGAAGCAATTTAAAATGGTATTATAAAAACAGGGATGCATCTAAAGTCAAGCTTTATGAGAGTATCAAGTGATATTCTAAGTAACAACAGTGAGATACTCTTTCAACACCTGAGCACATCACACAATGTACTTTACTCCTCCCATGTTGGGTGTCCTCCTCTCCCTGTGACCACACAGGCAAGTCACTCTAGACCTGTGCTGCCCGATAAAGAAGTTTCTGTTAACTTGGGGCTAATATTTAATTTTTTTTCAATTTTGTTGACGTATATAAATAAGATGTATCTATTCTAAGTGTACAGTTCAATGAATCTTGAAAACTATATACCAATGAATACCATCACAACCAATAATAAAGAACATTTCCTTTACCCCCTAAAAGCTTCCTGATCCTACATTACTTTGGCTGCTTAAATTTAAATAGATATAAATAAAAACTAACTGATATTGAACATTAAGTTACTTGGTCACATGACTCACATTCCAGATGCTCTATAACCATGTTAATACTGCTATAGAACATACGCATCATCGTAGAAAGTTCTGTCAGTCAGAGCTGCTGCCAGTCTTCTCTTTTTTCTTAAGAGTTTCAATTTTACAATGTATTTTGAACTCATAGAACAAGGCAAAACGTATTCTGTTTTCACCCCTTGGAATGGGATCTGCACTGACTTCACCTGCATCGTCCCATCACTCACTTCTCCACTGTGGTGCCACTACCTCCTACCTTTGCCAACTGACCGCCCTTCCCGCCCTCTCTCTTCTTCACAAAACTAAGGCTTCTTTCTTCACCCCTCTCTTGGACTCTTCTTCTTGCTGTGGGTCCTCTCTTTGAAAAGGTTTTGTTTGAATCTTTCACTAATGAATCCTTAAAAAAGAAACCTTATTTTTTCAGGTCCTACATTCCTGCTCGTACCAGAACTGACCAGTCATTTGGTACCACCCTTTCACTAAGGATTTCAAAGAGAAGGTGGTAGGTTTGGGAGGCAAGGAGCAGTGCCAGAATGCTCCACGAAAAACATGAATATCTGTATCTTGGACTTGTCATCCATTTCAGCTCCAGAGTTCTCTATTTCTAATCCAAATAAAGATTTTATTTCCTCTTCATCACTGGAGTTCCACCATAATGAGACCAATAATCTTACCACTCACCCCAACTGTGTATTAAGGGTGGGAGCATGTACTCCATCAGAGAATGAACTGCTGCAATTCAAGTTGAGTTTCAAGATGGTACATTGAAGTTTTGGAGGTATGGGGACAAAAATACTAAAGCACATCTCAAACCTTCCATTGAATTCAGGTTTCTTTCCCAACCAATTTTATAGGTGAGATGACTTTATCAATTAAACTCACAAATATTTGTCTAGTGATATTTGTGTTATATAAACTGGAGAGAAGGCGGCGCTATGATATTATAGTCTTCCTGACATTTTAGAAGATTAAATTTCGATTTCTTAAGAATAAATCTAAGATAATGCAGTTAAAGTGTTCCCTCTTAAGTAGCACATTATTGGCAGCTAGGATATTCACAACAGTTGTTTTAAAGAACATGTATGATGTAAATAAGTAAATTATAGGGTAGTGAAAAGGGAAAGTAAACTAAATCTGAAAGGGAAGCAACTTTGGTCTAATAATATCATGCTAGGATAAAACCATAAACTATTATTCTATGCAGTTTTTTTTCACTTCTCAAAATGTAAAGCAATAAAATTTCTGATGCCTTCATTATTTATTTATTACAAATTTATTAGTTTGTAGCAAAGCTACTTCCAAAAATATTTAAATAGCTATTAAATATAACAGAAAAAAATTTTTAAAATATGAAACAAAAAACATTTCAGGGAGATATGCATGAGCTATATTATGAGATTATTACTGTTGTGTGTCAAATTTAACTCTGGACATCTTAAAATTAGGATTGATAAACAAATTAAAGACAGAAGTAATAGAAAATGTAAACATAAGGAAGATATTGTCTTCCAAGAGCTTTCAAGCAATGAGCAAACAATACAAAGAAATAATACAGATATACCATAAAATCAAGGGCAGAGGTAAGAGCTTATTCTTGGAGAGGGGCAAAGACACATTAACCCAGTGGAAAAATTATTGGTAAATCTATAGATACATTTGAAGAGTGAAAGAGGAGACTGGAGACAATGCATTTCAAAAGACTTTTATCTTCTCACTAACTAGTAAATGAGGTGTTCTGTTGGTGTTGGAAGTGAGCTAATCATCTCAGAGTCAGTAGAAAAGGTTTACAATGGCATCAGAAAGAACACAATAGAAAACAGATTTTTTAAAATTACACCTATCACTAAAAGTAGTTTGTCTATAAATAAAAAATAAAGACAACTGGTTTTCCTCTCAAAATATTACCAGAACATTCTCTATAGATCTTTTAGATCAGAGACTATTTGGTAGGCCAAGCAATTTCTATTAGCAATTCTGTGTAGACAGTTTTGTTTATTAAATATACATTAGAGGAAATGATTTTTCTCCCTTTAGAGTCTAGACTTTAGGCACTGCAGACTGATTTTTTTAAAATATATGGAAACTAGCTATGTTTATTTTATGAGTTAGGAAGTCTCATAACTCTCAGCGCCGATATCCAATTTGTATCTCTAAAATGACTTTTTATAAACCAGAATAAACATATCAACTCTTTTCTGCAAACCAAAAGCTGTTTATCCAGAACAAACGAATGTATTTAAACATGTTAATTTAGTATGGTTTTAAAATTCATGGGTAGGTTATGCACATAGAGCATCCGTCTGTCAATTAAAAAATATGGAAAGTTGTACACTTCAGCTCACTTGCTTTTTTTTTCATATCTGCTTTTTAGGAGTGTTCTTATTAGCAATCAGACTCAAAATCTATAGAAATACTCTTTTCCTTTTATTGAAACAAAAGTGAAGGCTCTGTAGACTATCCGGAGCTGGAAAAGTGGTACTGTTGTTAAAGGATCAGGACTCAGGACTTCTTTGAATTTCATTTACACAGCTCAAAGTCAAGTTGCAAAGAGTAGGAGAGGTAAACACATTACACTTAGATATTTTATGTTTGGTTATAATTGTTTGAGTGGATAATTTTATCATAGTTTATAGAATATTCAAATAAAGATAAAAATAGAAATTAGCCTAAATATCTATCAGTTTAAGAAATAATAAAATATTATGAAACAGTATAGCCATGTAATCACTAAAACTATGGAAGATCTGTATATACTAAAATGGAAGATGATCACCAAATATTTTGTCAAAAAAACAAGGTGCATAGTGCTAAACAGTAAAACACTGGTTTTATAAACCAACAAAAATTAAACATACACATATGTGTTTCAAGAGGAAACAAAAAAATTTTGAAGAGTATGGGACAAACATTAGTTATTTCTTGGAAATGGAATTGGGAGGTTGAAAATGTTTACTTTTTATTATATAAACATTTACAGCATTTGAGTTTTTGCATAAACTTACAATTTTTAAAAAATACAAATTTTTAATAGAAAAATAATTTTTTTACCAAAGCTAAGAATAATCTGTTTTTTGTACACTGGTGGTTTCTATACAGAAATTGTGAATACTTTATTTTGTTATATTTATTGAGTAAATGATAATTCTCTTCTCCTTTTATTTTCACTTAGATATATTCAATATATAATGTACAATTGCTTCTAGTTATGTTTTTGTTACAAATTTAAACTTTCTATTAGGAATGCCTAGAGTAGATAATTAGGTTAGAAATTATCTTAGTCTAGGGGCTGGGATGTGGCTCAGTGGTAAAGCACTGGCCTAGTATGGGTGAGGCTCTGAGTTCAATCTCCACCACTGCCAAAAAAGAAAAAAGAAAAAGAAAGTTTCTCAGTCTTGCAATTGAGGTCTTGCAAGATGAAGACTAGCAACAGCAACATCTGGTAGTTTGGTATAAGTGTAAAATCTCAGGTCCTTCTAGACATACTACATCACAATTTACATTTGAACAAGATCCCCAGAGGACTCACATACACATTAGATCAAGAATCACTATTCCAGAGGCCTCATGTTTAGTCTATCATCCCATAACAAGTAATTTATTTTTATTTCTATCATATGTTTACAAGGAGCCTTGGGAGGTGGGCCAGGGAAGGTTAAGAGATATTAAGAAGTTAAAACCTTTAATTCATCTCCATGTTACCTTTCCAAGTTTCATGCCTCCAACTATTTCCTTTATGTAAAATCATTCCAAGACAGGTAAGAGCACCTGAAATCACAAATCTTCAGAGTTTATAACCCTACTCATGGTCAGATGGAAAACAGCATGATCCTTTATGGTTTCTGACACTTGAATTGAAAGAAGCTATTAAAAGATATGCTACACATGAAATGTGTTGTTTCTATAAATATTTATTTATTCACATTGAAGGGAAAGGTCAGAAAGTGAAAGTCAGGGTGAAATGAAATATGGTCAGAGTGAAATCTTCAGTATTTCTGGGCTATGAAATGGAAAAAGATAAAGCACAAATAAGTACTGTTTCCTCAGTGTGTTCCAAGTAAGAAATACAGTCAAATAAAATTAAAAACAAGGACATTTTAAAAATAGTTATTGGCAATGTCACTTCCTTTATTCTTTTTCAGTTGATTTATATCCAGCCATATTTTGTAAAATATAAATAGTATTGCCTATTGATTTAGACACTCAATAAAAGCTCTTGGGATAAGAAAGAATAAGTGCAAGTACTTTTTTTTTGAGTATGGAAAATTCCATTTCCTATAGTATTACAGATTAGATATCCTGAAAACCCTTCTCAACAAAACAAATAGAAATTCTGAGAAAAATATAAGATATTCACTTTTAAATTCAAAGCCATACCAGTAAAATATAAGTGAAACTCCCAAGGTCTTAAGTGAAGAGTTCATTGAAAACCAAAGTAGTAGGCACAAGAACTAACACTCAGAAGCTCAGCCATAGGGAAGCTGTTGTTTCAATAACCTAGGCTTGGGTTTTGATGGGCATCGGAGAATAGGTAACAAATATGCAAAATGAAAACTTGAAATTGATATCTTCATAAAATCAGTAAATGCAAAAGATTATTTCCTTAGCCAAATTGTCAAATTAAAAAATGCATGTACCAGCACAAGGAGGAAAGTATAAAGGTCATATGTAGACCTCTAAGCTCTAGGAGTGTTGGGAATTAGTTTTCTGTAAGACTTCATAATCATGGGGCAAAAGTCACATTTAATTGAAGTTCAATTTTAATTATAAATTTTCTGAAATACTTGACATTATAATAAAGTGTTCTTGGGTTAAAGATACCCCTAGAGTCTGGCCAAAGTAAATTAAAATCCTCTCTAGACAAATTTGCTCTCAGCAGAGGTCACATAAGTTTCTACAAATAAACTCCCCTGACAATATGAGTTAGCCAAGGTAGAAATAGCAGAGAATCAGCTACTAGCTATAGATAATCAAGTAAGTATATTTAAAATAATCAGAGACTTAGAAAAAAATGTTACAATGAAAAAATATTAGATAACTAAGTCAAAAGCCAAACAGAATGCCTAATACTAAAATCATAATTATTAAAATAAAAAAAAAACTTCCATGGATAAATTAAATATGAGTAAAGCCATAGCCACGGAGAGAATTAGTGACCCGGAAGAGATTATTCTAAATGTATATCAGAAAATGAAATGAGAGAAAAAAAATGAAGAAATAGTTAAGATTCTAACGTAATTCTAATTGGAATTACAGAGAAAGAGAATAGAGAAAATGTGCGTGTTGAGCTCAGAAAATGATACTCCAAAGTAGGACAGGCTGAGTGCATTGAATTAAAGGAAATTGCAAGGCCTTAGAGGCTCCTTTAGAATCAAGGTCTCTCTGGCCTTTTTTGTTTCTGACCACCAAGCACAGGTAGAGGTTTTACTGAAGTTCCTTTATCTACTTGAAGAAGAAATCCCACTGGAACATAATTGTTTTTGATTTGCTCCCTTAAATTTCCTTAACTGGAGAAGATTAAACTCATACATCAGAAGGGAAGCCTGAGGCATGTCACCACACACAGAATTTGTCCTTCAGTACAAATAGCGTTTTCAGACAGAATCATTACAAACTATCTTCTGCACTTTGGGCCCACTCAATTCCCATAAAATTCATTACTCCACATCCAAAAGTGCTTGCAGTCCCCACTCCCCTCTGCCTTATGAACAGGATATTTAAGCTTCAACCATCTGGCGCTTCTCTGAGTTGGTTATTTTGTGTGGTTCCCCTACACATGTGCACATTAATAATTTGTATGCTTTTATTCCTTTGATCTTCTATTGTCAATTTGTTTAAATAGATTCAATTACTAAAACTTGACAGAAAAAACAAATCTCTCTATAGGAGAAAGATAATACTCTTGGAAATAATGCCTAAGAACTTTCCAAAATTGAGGAATAATGTATTTATGACCCAAAGAGGGCATAAATAAAACTTACACACCTATATACATCATACTACAACCATAGCATTTCAAATTATGGAAAATATTTTTAAAAAAAAATTCAAATTATTATAAAAAGAATTTTTAAAACACCAGCAGACTTTTTCCAGTGGAACAGTATCTTTAGAGAGTTGCAAGAACAGAGCTGCCAAATATCATTTTATACCCTGCGAAAATATTTTTTAAGGAGTGAGAACAATGTGAATTCAAATAATCAAGCACTGAAATTACTACTAACAGTTTCCTGTTTAACTTCTTGATTACAGAGTAATAAACATTGTACATTTTCAAAGAAACATGAACCTGGAAGAATGAAAGCACTGGAAGACAATATGTTAATTAGAGTAATAATATAAAATACTAATGGTAATCTCTAATTTTGGACATGTAAATACCCCAAATTAGTTTTTGTCAAGTTACCAAACAGCTGTAGCTCATAAGAAGGAAAATGATAATCACTGTTAAGTATTCTATGGTCTTCGTGTTCTTCTAAAGAAAAACAAAGATTCTGATCATCTTTAAACAGCTTAAACTTCATATCAGAAAAAAATTCATAATAAAATATTAAAGCATATGGGTTAAATAACAGGAAAATGTAGAACAATAAACCAGTAAAAAGGAAAATTCAGAATAAAGAAAACTTCAATACAAAAAGCATAAGGAAATGGGGAAAGGTGCAAACAAATAGAAAACAACACAGTGAGAAAATCTTCATATCTTGGTGATACAAATTAAGATAATAATTGCATCATGTAACTGTATCCAACTACCCACTTCTACCCTTATATACCCATTCCAATGTATGGGGAAGAAGGTGGCCTCTTGTCTCACATTTAATTGACCTCAAACCTAGAGTCTTTCGAATGCACACAGTATTAGTATTTTTGATTCTCAATAATTTAGATAAATCACATTTTATTGGAATTATATGATGTAGTTCAGCCAATTAAAAAATAAAAGAGCTTAAACACCCATTGTTAGACAAGACAGAAATCAATGTTAGGGCCATAGAACAAAAATGAATGAGTGCCAGAGTGTGCCATGTTTCACTTCCCTTGAGCTCTTAATTACCAGTTTGATTGTCCCAGCACAGAGGACAACTTGATTAACAGATTCACCAAGAAAACATACAACTCAGAACACTGGGCAGAGTTTCCCAAAAGAAAATCAAGATGCCCATTAAAGAAATGAAAAATATTCACTACGTTCCCCTTACCCCAAGATTAAAAGAGATAATTTGGTGGAATTTGCTGACGTTCTGTCAACAATAATTTTGATACAACATGTAACTCAAGGGATACACTTCTTAAAAATCTTCTCCTCAGCAGTTAAGCCAGGGATCACAATCTAAATGACTGCTGGCAGAAAATGACTCAAGGAAACAAGTAAAATAGTATTGGAATGTGGTGATAGATGGGAACTGACTCTCAATGTCAGGAAAACTAGTGAGGAATAGTTGCATTTCAGCTCTAACTGATTGTCACCAGGCAAAACTGCATTTCAATTGGAGGGACATATCCTTCAAGAGAAACCACTAATCAGCAATATTACAACTGCAAGATTTTTAAATATTAGCTACTGATTCAATTTCTACAATACTATAAGAATCAACAACAGGCAGATTGATCTGCTTTTTGTATACATGTAACATACACATTATGTATATATAATATACACTTATATTTTCAGCTTTCCTCACCACAATAGTACATTTTTGTGATTGATGAATCTACATTGATACATTGTTACCACTCAAAGTTTATAGTTTACATTATGACTCATTCTTGGTACTGTACATTATATGAATTGGGACAAAAGTATAAAGGCATGTTTCCATCATTAGAGTTTCATGCAGAGTAATCCCACTGCCTTAAGTATTTCCTTTGCTCTACCTATTCACATCCCCCCTCTACAGCTCCTGGAAACCACTGATTCTTTTACTGTTCCCATAGCTTTGCCTTCTTTAGAATGTCATATAGCTGAAATCATACTGTATATACCTTTTTAGGTTGCTTTCTTATTAATATGCATTTAAAATTTCTCCATTTAGTATATCTTGATAGCTTATTTCATTTTAATGTTGACTCATATTCCAATTGTCTAAATATAGCACAATTTATTCACACACCTACTAAAGAACAACTTGTTTACTTCGAAGTTTTGACAATTACAAATAAAACTGCTATAAACACCTGTGTGAAGGTTCTGGCATGGATGTAATTTTCAATTCATTTGGATAAATAACAAAAATTGTGATTGTTGAATATTATGGTAAAAATCTACTGTATTTTGTAAAAAGTCGCCACACTGTCTTGCAAAGTAATTGTACTATTTTATATTCTCATTAACAATGAATGGAAAATTCCTATTGCTTCACACATCATGGGCATTTAGTTCTGACACTGGTTGCAATTTTGTCCATTTGAAAAGGTTTGTAGTGGTACAGTTTTGATTTGCAGTTCCCTAATGGGATATGATGCATCTTTTCGTCTTCTATTTGCTGTGTGTATCTTATTAAGATCAAGACTTTTTTGCCTATTTTATTGAGTTTTAAGAGGGTTTGTTTATATTTTGAATAATAGTCCTTTATCAGATATGTCTTTAGCAAATACGTATTCCTAGTCTATGGCTTGTCTTCTCTTGATCTTCATTTCTGTTTGAAGATCTATGTTTCTATCTGCTGGACCATATAGTCAGCTATCTAATCATCATTTCAAATGTAGCATTCTGGGATGGGGTATAGCTCAGGGATAGCATATGTGCTTAGAATACACCAAACCTTGGGTTCAATCCCCAGTACCCTCAAAAAAATGTAGCATTCTTATCTGTTGACAAATATTAAATAAAGACTATGGTATTGTCTTATTTTTTCAAAATATTTATCATAATTATTATTAAACTCTTATAGAAAACATTATACTTTTAAAAAATGATGTTATCTGACTTAACGTGTCTTAAACATGTTTTAAATAATAAATAAAGAGTACTTTTAAAAGCCTCCAAACCACAAGTGATCAGTTACTCCTGCTGTGAATTTTAATTTATGATTTCCCATGTCTGCTAGGCCAAAAACTACCTAAGAGAAATATTCATAACCAAAATCAAATAGCAAAATAAGCAGGCATTTATTTTTTTTTTTAATTTTTATTCTTGTTTTATTTAGGCTTACATGTTGACAGTGTAAATTGACTCATTGTACATAGATAGAGGATAACATATCAATTCTCTAGTTGTAAGTTGTATAGAATCACATCATATATGCAGTCATACATAAAGTTAGGGTTATTATGACCATCATATTCCATCACCCTTATAAGCAGGCATTTAGAGCTTTACAGAGTTCTATTTCTTTCACTTGATTCAAAAACAAAATATATGTATAGATAGCATTTAAAGACTATCTAAAAAGATTGAAACTGATTGTCACACTGCTAGACTGAAAGATTCAATGGTTGTTTGGAAATTCTGTATAGAAGTGTTTATTCTGCTCCAGTGGATCACAGGGAAATTTCAAGCTTCATTACTTTTTGTGCTAGTATTAATAGGCGTGAGAAGACCCCCTCCACTGACCTTCATTGTAGATTTGCACTTGATGAAAGCTTCTGGGCTGCTTCACCTTATTATCTTTATCTTGCATCATTTTTTATCACCACTTAGAACAAAATATGCCCAGTACTTTGGGTAGATTTTTCATCTAAGGAAAAGAATGCTCCAAAATTTCCTTTTAAGTAAGTGGGCAGCCAGGGTTCTGACCTGAGCTAGATTTCTGGAATGAAAGAAGTGGAAGATGTTGAGCAGGCAAAAAAGGGAGACCGATTTGAAATTCCCAAGAAAGAGAAGGAAAGCAAAGCAGACTTGAAAAATCAGGTCCAACAAAGATGGGTGAAAAGCACTAGGTATGAAGTAAATAGAGGTAAGCAGTATATGATAAGCAAATAGAAGAAACTCTTCCAAAAGTGATGGACAAAAGAAACATGATTTTCTCAGGGATTTGCACCCTGGTTTTTGGTAAGTGATGAAAATTTCCAAATACAACCAGTAATCAAGAAGGAGTTCACCAAATGCCTGCTCTTGTCTATACCCAAAATATATTATTGAGATTTTGTTCCCTTCCTGCTGACTGTGTGAATTTCTTAAAGATAAATGGAGAGGGTAAAAGAAAAAGAAAAAAAAAAACTGACAACATACTTTAAATGTTTTCACTAGTAAATTGCTCTTATAATTAGCATATCTTTTGTAAATAAAAATCTTCTCCAAATATACAGCATAAATAAGTAGCTAATTATAAGTTTTAAACTTTTATTTTGAAAATTATTTTTCTTCTAGACCTATCTTATTCAGAAATGATAAAGTACCATTTTTAAATTTTTTATGTAATGGTTGAACTTTAATAAGCACATGAAATTTCTATAAAGAGAAAATAATTCGAATTTAATGTATTTGCCTTCCAAACAAATGACAGTGGAATTACACTTGAAATCACAGGAACTGTAGCATTTACACACAGAAATAGTAACCGATCATGGAACTGCTGAAGAAAGAAATACTTGCATGAGGACAATTCATTTGCAAACTGCAATTTCAATGTAAGTAATTAAAATTAATTCAACTGAGATTGTCTGTGCACTATGTTTCAATTAGGTGGTTTGAATGTTGTACCAGAAAATGTCTAAAATTATTTTAAGCAAAACAGAATAACTAACTATTGCTTTTCATCTAAGTCAGGTATCACCTCAGATCCTAACAATGTAGGAGAGTGTTTGTGATCCACAGTGCCCTCTGTTTCACGCTGTTCTTGCTTTAGAAATTAACTGAAGTGTTACTTCCTACCAGTAAGAAATGTTCTTAATCACCACTTCCTCCCCGCCAAGACATGTGTGGGAGCCTTGATAGTACTCTTTCAATGTGAATGACTCTGTTCCTTCATAGTACTCCCTGCAATCATGAATGATGGTATATGTACACATGTAAATGTTTATCTTACCTATTAGACTATAAAATCTATAAGATCACAAATTGTTATGTTTCTGGTACTCATAATGACAAAAAATAATATGTGGAATAGGATGAATATTAAGAAAATACTAAAAATAGATTTGTATGGTGAATGGCAACTATTTCCTGTGGAAACCAAGCCTAAAAGTATTGACATGCCATTTACTCAAAGATTCTTTGGAATTAGAGTAAATATTTTCAGAGGCTGATAAGAATTAATGGTTATATAATTGGAAGACTTATAGTGGGAATTTCGGCTTGAACTGAAACTGTATTCACCCTAGAATTGAGAGATATCTAAGAGCACCCAGAGAAATGGAAAAATTAGACTACTGGGCTCTATTTGTATGAGTAGCTCACAATGTTTCTGGATTATAACTCACCCCGAAGGTATCAAGATATATAATAATGTTTTGTCCTTCATACAGTCGAATATCTGTCAATCAGATTTCCTGTTAGACCAGTTACCATAGATGATATCCTGTTAACGAAGGATGATAACACTGGAACATACTGCTGATGGATACTGTCAAACATGTATATGTGGTTATAAATAATGGGCTGCAAAACTTAAAATTCAAAAATTTTTCTAGAAATTTCTCAGAATATCTATGTTTATCTTCAATTAATGAAAGAAAAAATGAAGTTTCTAACTGGTCATAGTTTTTTTCTTACTAGTATGTCAGTATTGCTAAGTTGTTATTAATGGGTTCACTTTCACATTGATTTGTCATATTAAATTCCACTTTGGCTTGACTGTCTGCTAGAAAATGCCTGTTGGAAGTAAGGTGTTGAAAATAAGTAAGATTAGTGATTTTAAAACATTTTGTGCAGCAGGATCCTTGCTTCCAATCAAATATTTTATGGTTGGTCAATATGAGTAGTCAAGGCTACTCTGGTTAACAGGGTTAAGGAAAGAGGAAGGGCAAACAGGCTTACAACACCTCCATGCCTGACTTCCACACTTGCCCTTCCCACACCCCCAAGACACACCAGATGAACCTCCTGTGGCTTTGTGAACATAGTGTAAAGTTGCTGACTGAGGTAAGAATGACATATTACACTCTCGTAGTGTTTTATAGTTCACAAAATGATTTAAAGTACATCATCTGTGTCCTTTCTGCCTCAGCGTTCAGATTCTGTTTAAACATATTATTTGAAAGCAGCTGGTAATGACTTTTTAAAGGGTGATCATAAGTCTAATTTCATTAAGGATAATGAAGAAGCACATAGTTTAATTTGGAATGACTTTTTGTTTTTATATGGGGAACATTTCCATTTCATCACTTTCAGAAAACACGTGCATTAAAATAGTCTATATTAGACAAAAATACAATAAAAGATTCAGCAACAGTAAAGTTTGATATTAGGCACAGTAAGTGTGCTTTCTAGAACCCACAATGCTTTGGGGGACTATGAAAATAGTTTAATTTCTTTTAAGATCATAATTTTAAATGAACTAGATCAAATAAAATTATCAATATATGTTACCATATTATTTTGATTGCCTCCTACTTGCCCCATAGGTGACAGAGATTCCTGAAGAAAGACAATGGCAAAAGCCAAACACGACATCAGACAGTGCATAGATAAGACTGACAGCAGCATCCTAATCACATATACTCAAGCACAGAGGAGGAGCACATTGCACCTTGAGGACCACATGGAGGCTGCATTAAGAACAGAGTAAGTAAGTAGGGGCTGCCGGGAGCAATTGTTATAGTTACATGAGGGTAGGGGGACACCCTGCTCCCAAAAGGGGATGTGATTGTCTTGCTTGAATAATTGCATAATATGGTAGGGAACTGAAACTGATGGTATAAATAAGCAGGAATTGTGCTTTGTCCCTTTGATAAAGGGGATTGTTTGGCTCTAGTCTGCTGAGGCTGCTATAACAAAATACATATACTTAGTGGCTTCAGCCTCAGAAATTGATTTCTCACAGTTCTGAAAGCTGTGTCCAAGACGCCTTTAGATTTGGTGTCTAGTGAGAGTCCAGCATCTAGTAGATTATAGAAAGTTGCCATCTCACTAGGACTCACATGATCTGTCTAGGTGCATGCCAAAAAAAAGAGCGTGCTCCTCTCTCCCCATCTTTTTCTCATAAGAACAATAATCACATCATGAAGATACTGCCCTCCTGACCTAATTTGAATCTAATTATTTCCAAAGGCCTCTACTCTAAATACTGCTAGATTTAAGCTGGAACTTCAGCTTACAAATTTTCAGGGGATTCTTTCAGCCCCTAAACACTAAGAGACCTTATGGATGGAAGTAGAAAAGGGGAAAACTTATGATTAGGCCATTTAAGGAGTTGTGGGTTTACCAGATGCGAACCTTCCAGGTCTGACACCACATATTTATCCTTATACCAATGCCGTCATAAAATGTGATTTAATGATTTTCAATCAAGAAAGGGACCCACAAAGACAAAGGTGTCTAGGGCCCACAAAAATCATATTAGACATGGGTAAATATACCAGGTCTCAGGACTAAAACTTGTCCTGTAATTCAAGATCTTTTACAATCTGGATCTGTTATTCAACTCCAAATTTTAAAATGCTTGAGTTGACACCTGAAAAGTTATTACATGTAACTTTTAAAAGGACATGTAATGTTGTGAACTGTTTGGAATCAGAAGATGTGATTGATACAGTTTTCTTTCCAAAAATGATATCTTATGCCATGTTGGGTAAGTTCTCTCTGAGCTGTGAGTTCTTGATCTGTAAAGGAATCATATGAAGATTAAATTAGTAAAGTAGATAGAAGCCCCTCCCACAATTTCCTGGAAGTATCACTTGAATATAAATCTTCATTGAAATTAATTTGTCTCATTTGATTATTTTGAATATTCTCTGCAGATTATCTGGTGTAGAACAGACACTCAAAATGTATTAGATTAATGGATGGATAAACAAATGAACTTACATATACATGGGGCTCCTGATAAACCTCACTTTTTTCCATACTTTGAATATCCTCCATCTTTTTACCTAAGCTAGCTTCTAACTTCTTAAGAAGACCAGTTTTGCCGGGCACAATGGTGCATGCCTGTAATCCCAGCAATTTGGAGGCTGAGACAAGAGAATTCCAAGTTCGAAGCCAGCCTCAGCAATGGCGAGGTGCTAAGCAACTCAGTGAGACCCTGTCTCTAAATAAAATCACAAAATAGGCTGGAGATGTGGCTCAGTGGGCGAGTACCTTTGAGTTCAATCCCCTGATACCAAAAAAAAAGAAGATGACCAATTTTTCTATCATTAAACAATTTTTATCAACCCAGCCCTCTTTGATGTTTTCTCTGACCTTCTGGAGAATTCATTCTCTATGACACCCATTTTGAACTTTGAACTTTGCCTGGGATTCCTTCATAATTGATTGTTTATATTATAATCTATCTGCCTAGACTGTAGAACTATCGAAGTTAAGGGATGTGTCTTAGACCTCTTTATTTTCTTAGTCCCAGTATAATTCCATGCTCACTGTAGAAATTTAGACAAAAAACCATCCCTCTTGATTTTTAGAAGTTGAGAAGTCTAAGATCTAGGTTCTAGTGCATTTAGAGTATGGTGCAGACTCCCCTCCTCATAGATAGTTGTCTTCTTATTCTAACTGCACATGGTAGAAAAGGTAAGGAGTCGCTCTGGAGTCTCTTTATTAGGACATAGGTCCCATTCGTGAAGTCTCCACTCCGTGACCTAATCACCTTCAACATCTCCGACTTCCAATACCACCTTGTGGGTGAAGATTTCAATATATGAATTGCGGGAATGATACAAACATTCAGCCCATAGCACTATAATATTATAGAAGCTGGATTCATAACTTTGAAAGTCAAACAACATTTTCCACTTCTCTGACCAGGTCCAAGTTCTGTTCAAAATATCTTTCCATAGCCTGGCCCCTTAGGTTGTATCCCTGTCATTCTAGGTCCAGGTTATATCTCAAATCTGTTTTCACCTACTTCCTTCCTGCAAGTGTGAAACTTCTGTGCCCTGCCCTCTAATTTCTAGACATTTTGTCCATTCTCCATAGTAGTGTGTTTCCCAATTCATCCCATAGTGGTGAGATTTTGTCAGCGGGTGTGTGTTTGTGTTGTGAAAGTATGTGTGTATATGAGTGTGAGTGAATGTGTGTGTGTGTGTGTGTTTCTGACATCCTGCTACATGGTGAATTCTGTTTGACAAAGATTAATGTCTAATTGTCTTTGCATCTCTAACAGTACTTAACACTATTCCTTGCCCAAAGTGGAAAGTTGATAAATACTATTGAATTGGGTTTTTATTTTGAACAGAAAGAGGAAAAAGCCTCTAGGACTTTAGTATCATGAAAAAATATTCCAGTTAGTTGTGTCCACCTAAAAAGGAATTAAAAATCATGTTGTAAATTTGTTCTGGGCATTATCTCATTAATCACCTTAAGTGTCTCCTTCACATTTGAGATTTGGTATTACCTATCCTTATACAAGGAATTTTGTTATTCTTAGAAAGAAATTACCAAATAATAGACGGATTTTTCCTTCAACACTTTTCAAATATTTTCCAAGAAAATATATTGCACAAATAAAGGCTTCTGTGGATATACGAGTTTTTGAAATACCAAGTTAAACAAAGTTATACCAATCTCTTTGCTACAGGATACCAATACATTTTTAATGCATTGTGAATATCAAACAGAGAAACTGCATATAGAATTCCCTAAGCACATTGTTACATAGAAAACTTTTATCCCAGAGCATATTGCATATTGATGGGATGATGTTTAGTGAAGTATTTTGGGAGACACTCCTCATGACTATTAATCTATTTTAACATGAGTATAAGCCTATTATAGAGGCTACATCATTTTTGCAAGATAGAGAAGTTAATTGCATTTAAAAATATAATACTAAATTATGTCTCTGAAAAATTAAGAATTTGATCAAAATCATATTTACTAATATAAGTCATGTTAACAATTCCTTATAATATTAAGGAGGCTATGAGTAAAATAACACACATAAACTTTTTTAGTATTAAATAGCAACTAAACAATTTTCATAAGCATATAGTTTGGGGTATGAAATTTTCAGTTCATAGAACTTGGAATTTAGGGCAAGAGAAAATCATTGAACAATTTAAGTAAGTCAAATTTTAAACTTTTTGCTCATTAGAATCCTTCATCTTACACATGCATTAAGATGATTTATAAAAATCTGTCTTGGTGGCATTTGCATAATACATTTATTTTTTTAAATCAGAAATATCCTAAATTAAATAATATATAAGCATGAGATTCTTGTACAAGGATTAGGGATTAAGGAGACAGCTCATCATTGCTAGCTGAAATACTTATTGGATAAAACTGAGGATAAAACTGGGGTAGTTTGATTTGGTGGTAATGATTTAAATATCGTCTCACTATTGTTTTACTATAAGTTGAAGGACATTCTTATGGATATGTAATATTTAGTGCACACAGTGAAAACTTTATATGAATCTAGAGCATCTTGAAATGTTTTGCTCATAGGAGACACTAGAAAATTGATTATGGGTATCACTACCATCTCAATTCCCAAATTAAGCTCTAATAGTATACATTGCTTTGGTTTGCTGTATAAGTATCATAAAGACAACAAAATAACTGAGACAAACACCAGGTTATGGAATAAAAACTGCATGCAGTAAACACTATTTACATGTTTTCCTAACCCAGTGGTTGAGATCCAGCAGCCTAGTTAATGTGCTGACTCGGTTGTAACATATGTGATCCAAGCTGAGCCTATGGTGCGGCCTAGGAACAGGGACAGGAGATTAAAAGGCAGCCATCAAATATCTACATGTGACTACATACAAGCCTCTATGTGTAACTGAAATGTAACATACACATTCAGAAGCTGAAGGTGACCACCTTAACCCATTGGTCAAAACTAAAGAAAAAACTGTTCTTCAAGAAAAAGAGAATAGCGAGGTAAATCAGTATTTAGAAATAGAAGAGATTGAAAGAAAGTATGAGAGAGAATAATTTCTAAATTTCTACTGACTTAAAAGTTCTCTTTCCACTATTTCTTCATACTTATCTCACATATTCTGATTTTAGGGGGAAAAATCCATATTCCTTAAGCTACTACAAGAGGATTTCTGTTATTTGCCATCTCAAAGTTTTAAACAACACAGTGATAGAATTAACTTTATCATGATTGTCTCTGCAGCTAGCTCTTTCCAGTGCCCTCCTATCACCCATAGGACACACTTGTAGATGAACAAGTTGGGTTTATCATGCATTGCATCAGGATTAAATGAATGCTCACTGTGAAGAGCTGGGACGCTTTCAATAGAAGGTGTTGGGACCTGCTGGTTATAGGCTTTGGTTGTCATTCTGCATTGGGTGCTCTCAGGAAAGGAAGGGTAGTTGTGTGGTTTGATATCTTCATAAATCTCACTTCGAAGGTGACAAGACTAGACCAAGACTAAAAGTGTCATCGGTAAAGAAGCCGGAGTCAATCATTGTAGCCAATTTTGGTCATTTTTATGGTATGGACATTATTCATGTCTTAAAGTATTTCTATAAAATTGTTGAGTGGTCTTGCTTTTTCTTGATCCATCATAATCCTAGAGTCATGCCTTTTTCTGATGCTGCTGTTCTACAAGTGATGTTCAACAAGAGAACACCAGCTAAATATCATCAGCCTCAGCTATAGGTATCAGGTGCTCCTTTTCGCTTTCTCACTGTATCTAAAAAGTGGTTTCATCTTATCATCATCCCACCTCATTGAGGAAGAGTGACCCCTTACCTCCCCAGTTCATCTGGTTCACCTGTTTCCATCCAGTTTCTATGTTTTAAACTCATCTTCTTTGAAATCCATGGTTAACTTGTCCCATGCCATCAATACAACAGTTAACATTTTCCTGCGTTGATAAAGATAATACCAATAACAAAAGCATTGGTCTCCAAATTGTGCTAAAATTCTAATCAAATATCAAATGCAGCATCTTCCTCCACTGTCTTTCCAAACCCTTACTCCTGATTTCTACTGGCACCACTTTTTAAAATGTTAAAATACCCAGCATTTGCTCTGAGACAAGCCTGTAGTAATTTCCAGCTCTATCTTGTCTCTCTCTGTTTGCTTCTCTCTCTGCTTCTCTCTCTGTTCACTGAAACATCTAGCAGAACTTTGTAGATGGGAAAATAATGGGCTTTCTACTTCAAATTTGTTAGGAAAAAGGTGACTTCCCATTTACAAACAGCCCCCAGGATTCAGAAATTGCCAAGGAAACTTTCTCTGACGGAGCCGCGTTATTATTTCATGACAGTCTCAATACAACTCTATCAAATATTACCCTTGCTACAGCAATATAAACCTTTCCTATATAATTGCTTAATAAATTTTATTTTATTATGTTATAATTTTACAAAGGTGAACTAGGCACAAATTGAATGTCTGAGAGAAAACTGAGGACAAGGACCATTCACCTCAGCCATCAAGGAAGCACACTGCTCAGAGGTCTGAGCAGAAAACCATTACAGAAAACAGGTTCCTGAGGACTCTGGCATCCTGCCTAAGAGCAGGAGTCCGAAGTCAGGCTGACCGAAGTGAAATAGTAACTCTTCCCCTCACATGTTGTATGACTTGGTTAAGTCTCTTAATCTCTCCACACCACCATTTATCTATGAAATAGAGAGAATAGCATATATCTCACAGCCTTACGTGAAGGCGGAAAGAGAAAATGTTCATAAGGAATTTATCAGAGCTTCCAAACCACCATATCATTAACACACGCTCACACACACACACACACACACACACACACACAATTTTCTCACATAAAATAGTCAAACTGCTTAATGGAGAATTATATAACTATCATGGAAGCATTTATAAAAGAGTAAAGGGATGAGTTCATCTTACAGAACAAATATCCACTAAAAGTCACAAGTATCTTTCAGTTTGCAAACAGATAATTTTTTTAAAATATTTTTTAGTTGTTGATGAACTCTAGTTATTTATTTGTTTGTTTATTTATTTATTGATGGTGCTAAGGGTCGTACCCAGTGCCTCACACATGCCAGGCAAGTGCTCTACCACTAAGCCATAACCCCAGCCCAAACACAGATATTCTTTCACCTCTTCACTGTACTAGATTCTAGGCATACAAAGATGAAAGCACACATCATTGATATGAAATAGTCATTTTAGACACAAAACAGCCTATTATGGTTTTAGTATTTCTACATGAGTTTAAATTGTGCTTAAGCATTTGAAAAATTGGAGATCATAGAAAATAACAATATCATGGCCTGCCTGAGGTCATCTGAAAACTGAACATATTTTTGACAAACTCTCCATTTTCTGTCCTAGTGTGAAAAGACATCTTTTGTGGTTAAGAATGAATTTACTCCTCTAGGACCCAGAAAGACTGACAAAGCATACTTATGAGTAGAGGCTGTAATCCCTCCATCAGTGTTTTCTCTCCCAGAAAGTTGCTGCCACAGCACGGAGGGAAAAAGTGCTAAAATAAATCATCCAGATAAAATATTGAAATACATTAAATTTTAAAAGAGAGTAATACTAGATATTGCACTTCCCAAAATATATCACCACTTCTGTATTTATGTTGGCATTTTCTAAGATTTCTGTTTTGTTATTCAAAATACAATAACCACCAGTTTGCCTCCAGCAGAAATAAGCACCAGCAGATAGGTGAAAAATGACACTAAGGCTCTAAAAGGAAGACTATTCTTAATTGTGGATGCGCATGTAGTTTGAAATAAATGTTCTATGAAAGAAATATTGTGATATTTTTCTTTAAAAACTTAATTCTCAAAATGGAATTATTTCTCAATGCCTACATATATTGAGAAAAAATGTAAACTCTTATAAATACTATAATCTAATATATCAATTAGCAAAATATGGGTGCTATTTTCAAAATATCATTTATCAATGATATCTTGTGATACATATTAAAAATCCCTCTTAGTTTTCTTTAGAATATAAAATGGATTTATAAGATCTGAAGAGTATCCTAATCAATTTTTCAAGAAGTCTCAATAGATCTAGTATCATATTTTCTGATGAAGTTGAATCCTTAAAAATAGCATTTATAAAGTACTTGCCATGAGTCAACAATTATGCTGAGTGCTTTATATCCATTATATGATTTTTAATCAAGAAAAAATGGTGAAATGCATAACTTGGCCACCATTTAACTGTTGAGAAACTGAATCTCAGAAGGGCCAGTTAACTTGCCCAAGATCACATGCATGGTAGATGTTAAATCTTTTGAAACCCAAAGGCCCTGCTTTTAATTATTAAACAATAATTCCTCTCCTTGGCAGCCATAGGTTGAGTAAAATGAGTATATGCCACACCCTCCACCATCTCATGCACTGTGTACAATTGTGTGGGTGTAGTTATCTATTAATTTTAAAGATGAGAAAACAGAAGTAAGAGTCACAATAATAGTAAGCATGTTAATAGCAAAAGTCAAATTCTAAATTTAGGGTTGTTGAAATACAAAACCATGCTTTTAAGCTGCAAATCATATTTTCTAACTTTTATACCTCTAGAAAAGGAAATATAAAGAAACATTGTTTTACTATAGTTATATTCTCCTTCAGATTAGCATTTCCCCAATTATTGGTAAGATTTTTCGGAAATAATAAGTCTGATTACTACCATCTTTTTTTTGTATTTTCCCATCCGACCTGAGAAGGAATTTTTTGCAAGCACTTAGAAAGATTTTTAGTAAAGCATCAAGGGTGTTGAATTACATTTTCTGAAACAGGTTTGAATATTTGAACTCAAACTTAATAAATGTAGCTCGAACTATAATAGGAAAATTTTAAGTGGAGGAAATAAAATTACATTTTTCTGACCTCTATGCAGATCTGTTTTCACATTTTCCTAGAGCAAATGAAAAATAGATGCAAGAAAATATTATGATCTCATTGTCTATGGATTTAGCAGTCAATAGGAGTATCATGGTCAGAACTTTTTATTTTTTTTAATTTTTAATTTTTGATCAGAATTTTTTGAAACAAAAACTAGAAGAATATTAATGGCATGCTAATATGCTGATGATTGCTTGCTTATTGTTTTTAACTTAAATGAGCACAGATAATCCCACTAAACTGCCTATGATTTTCAACTTGTGTAACAGAAATAGCTGTTTCCATGACTTGTATTTAACAGGCACAAGTATGGTAAAATTTGGGACAATGGGAAGACCTGTGAAATACAAGAAATGATTTCTCATGCCCTGCTCTTGTATGCCCTTGCCTTAGACTCCATGCACAGAAAAAAATACATGGATACCAGTAATGGTATGTACCAGCAAGAAGAAGCAGCACTCAGCCAGCCTCACTACAGCTGAACAAAAATGCCCCACAGGGAGTATGAAGACAAGAAGCCCTTACAAGGAGAGCAACTCTGAAGATGAACTAAGGGTCCAAGGAGAAAGGATATGAAGAAAAGAATGTGAAAACTATTTAGACTACGAAGCCTTAATACTCCAGGGAAGAAAGGTACAAGAATATTGCCTTAATGGAAACCTCATATTTATTGTTACTCACATTGTACGTGTTTTCCATTTATAGAGTCACCGATGTTCCCACTAAGCTGTCTTTTACTTTAAACTATAGGACCAAATGTCCCTTCCAATCATTTCACTTAATACGCATCTTTTATCTGAGAGATTTTGTCTTGAAACGTAGCACTTGGAAATAAACTGAATTTTTCTCCCTCTACTTCTAATTCCAGAGCCCAAGAATTGAACTTTAATGGCTCCTGCTTAAAAGTTGAGATGCTCTATTCTGAACTAAACAGAATTGGCGAGTGTTCTGGTCCTGTTAAACAAATTGCTAGAAGCCGTTTCCGTGACCATGTGGATGGGGCATCAATTCTCACACAGAGAGAAAGAAAGAAGGCCAAAAGAAAGGCAAATGACAGCAGATAGGAGAAAATAATGAGATCTAGAAGGAAGAAAGGGGAAAACAAAAGGAAAAGGAAAGCTAAAGAAGATGTGATAGGTACACTCACATGCTGAGCAAGGTTTGAATCCCAAGCTAAGGGATTCAAAGGAGTACATGAAACACCCTTTATGGAGATCCTCCCAGATTTCCTTTCCTTCCTTTGAGCTATCACTGAAGTCAGAAGCTTTGTGTGAGCTTCTGTCACCTTAAAACAGCAGAACCATGCCCACCACTGTCTTCTTGCTGCTCCTGTGTGCAGCTCTGTCTTACCCTAGGACCCCACTGCTAAGGGTCCAGATGCTACAATACTCTCCTGACCCCTCTGGATGAACCCGGAATGGAGAGGAATTTAACAATCCATGAATTATACCTTTGTGTAGTGGGGGTTAGAGTGAGTGGACACGTTTGGCCCTCTCACCTTCCCAGTGGACTTCCTGACACATGTGTGAGGCTTCTCATCAGACCATCCAACAGTGCAAACTAACGGAGCAGCAGTCAGCACGACAGCACATCCTCGCAGGGACGCTCTCTCCAGATCTGCTTAACTCTCCTCTCCCACTTCTTCTTGCAGTTGCACTCTCTCCTTCAGTAAAAACCATAAGCTTTTGCCTCAGATTCTCCTTAGTCTTCGGAAATCAGATTAAGTGAAAACGAGGTACGGTGTCTTAATGCATTGATTCATTTACTGAGCAAAGAATAGAAGCAGAGAAAATGAAGAAACTGAAGCTTTAACATGCTGTATACGATCCTTCGAGAACACTTCTTCACGGACTAGTCAATGTCATGACTAGTCAATGTCATGTTCTGGATACCATGGTGCAAAAGAAGATCTCCACCCTCAGGAAGTTTACTGTCTCTTTGGAGAGATATAAAAATCAAGTCCATAAATATGATAATTAGAATTTGTGATAAGTGTTAAGAAGGAAACAAAACAGCATTCTGTGACAGAAAAAAACCCAAAGAGATTCTTTTGGATAGGGCTGAATTCAGGAATATTTAGCAGACAGAATTTTTAATTGTGAGCAACAGCAGCTGACTCTAACTGGTAATCAGAAAATGATGAAAATATGTCAGGCAGCTTACAACATTGTCAGGATGAATGGAAACCGGGCCTAGCTTGTAGGACAAAGCTCAAAACCATACAACCGAAGATGAAGAAATAGTTACGGATGCTTCTGCTGACCCACAATGACCAGAGAAATGTCTACATCCATCAATGTCACTTTGGTATAAAGAGCTTAACAATTCAAATACTGAAAAACTTCCACAACGTCCAGTATTGTCACCAAAAACCAGATGCCTCTGTTGCCTTCAGCAACAATCTAAAGGAAATTACCACTCAGCACTTTGGGGAGCTTTCTGGGACTGTTTGATTGATGGGTCCTGATCATCTGGTCTACTTTCTAGTGAAAGCAAGCCTGGGATTCTGAGTTATGATGTTCATGTTAGGCAGATTGTATTAGTCCACTGTGCATTACTATAATGAAATACCTGATACAGGCTAACTTTATAAAGAAAAGAGGCTAATTTATCTCATGGGTTTTGATATTCAAGGTCATGGTGCTGGTATTGGCTTGGATCTGATGAATCTCCTCTTAGCTAAATCATGTTATGATAGGAATATGTATGTGAGGAAAAATTTATGTTGCAAAACAGTAAGCCAGAGAGAGACTGAAGTCTCATCCCCTCTGTGTTAGTCAGCTTTCTATTGCTCTGACAAAATACCTGAGAGAGAAAACAATTTAAAGAAGGAAAAGTGTATTTTGGCTCACAATTTTCGAGGTTTCAGTCTATGATCATTTGGCCTCATCACTGTGGTGACACAGAACATCATGGTGGAATACTGCATCAGAGCAGAGCTGTTCACTGCACGCTGGCCAGGACTCAGAGAATACACATGAGGGGCTGAGGACACCATATACTCTTTAAAGATATTCTCCTCAGTAATCAACCCCTTCCAACTAGGCCTCACCTTCTACAATTTCCACCATCTCCCAATAGAGCCATCAGCTTGGGATCAAGCCTTCAGCATGTGAGACTTTGGGGAACATTCCAGATCCAATTCCTTTCAAAGCACATGCCCACAATTGACCTAAAAGTCTTTCATTTGGCCCCAAATATTCAAAAATCTCACCATCCAATATCACAAAACTGGGGATCAAACTTCCAACACATAAACCTCTGAGGGACACACTTAAACCATATCCAAACCATAGCACAGTACATATGGAACTCACAATGAGAGGGAGTCCCACAAATACAACAGACAGCCATATGGAAGACACGGCCCTTAGGAGAGTATGCAAAGGCCTCAGGGCAGAGAGGAATGCTGCTTGAAGAGCTAGAAGAAGGTGATACTGGGGTCTAGATAGGGCCATGACAGGACCGTGTTGAACAGATGCTGTAGCTGGATCATAGGACAAGGGCAACCGTGACACAAGGTGAGCTTGGAAAACTACACAGGGCCATGTCGTGTCAGGCCTCACCACCTGCTGTCCTTCAAAATCTCCTCTGTCTAGCTACCCTCTATTTCTGCATAGTGAGATAATTTTGAGTCTCTGTAAACCACAACTGTGAACTCAGAAATTTATTTTCTCTGTATTGGAAGTAGTTCAGGCATCCAATAAATATTCATGTGGAATGAATGGGTGGCACAAAAAATGAATTTTTGTATAAAGGTTTTGGTCTTAAAATTGGAATATTTTAATAAGACCTGAACATTTTCATTTGGATGCTAATATTCTGAAAATTGGGAGTATATGACTAATAATCATGTTCACCAACTATTTATGATATTTTGAAAAATAGAACTACAAAATGTTTTACTGCACTCTCTAAGAAAATCATAATCTTATGTATATTTTCTTAAATCACAATAAATATCTACAAATAATTATTTATAGAACTGATAGCTTTGTTACAGAGTTTCTGTATGAATTCATTTTTTTATATTGCTAGAAACTGAGTTTTAAATACTTCCAGAAATTCAACCCTGGGCAATATTTAAGGACAAATGGTATGTCACCTTAAGTCACTCGAAGTATTAATACATATGGTATGAAATAGTTCTGCAACATCATTTTTATACTATCTGTATTAATACCTCCAATCTTTTATTCTCTACCTGAACTGACACATAAGTATAGAAGCATGTAAATCTTTTACTTTGAGGGAGAAGTCTGCTATTTTTGTCCATAGGAATGAATAAATTTAGCTTGAGGTATCTGGCCATCTGCTAGACGTTTTTTGAGTTTGTGGCCAGTGATTATTTACAATAATAATTAATAACTAGTATTAGTTGTGCAATATTATATATAGCATGGTTGCATAGATGTTATATTTATTCCTCACATGAAAGTCATTGTTATTTGTGTTTGACACAGTACCCAGACTTTTACTGATCTTCTAATTATTGCCAAGCTAAGGTCACAAGACAATGTCACATTGCTACATAGGCTACATGAGGTTAAGAATTCCAAACAAATCCTTGATCAATGATTCTGTTGCTCTTTTTACATTTCTGTAGTATCACCAGTTCATAAACATTCTTCAGTAAATATCTCTGCTAGGCCATTTATAGGGTTATGCCAGTGTATATGATAACTGGTCATAGTAACAAAGAGACTCTGAATCATCTAGCTCTGAACATAGATTGAAACTTTTCATTTTGTTTATTTGTTTTCCATTTTTCTTTATCACTGAAAGGAGAATAGCCACAGGAGGAAAGGAGACAATTCAAGAGCAGGAATCTTCTTGGGTGAGAAGAACAGTGGAGAGTAAGAGCACCTCTGTGTGAAGCTGCTTCATGACACCTGGGGAAGCCCCGTAGGCGGGGCCGTGCCAGAGTGACACTCCAGGAACAGATGTTCACATACTCACATGTGGCCAGGCATCACACATCGTCACTCAATACACCTTGCTGTTTCATTGATTCTAATACTTTTTCCTTCCAAAATCATGACAAAGGCTCAGGCCCCAAAGTAGAATCCTTCAATTAAAAGCCAGGAGAGCATTAGATAAAACACTGGTATATACCAAGTGGTACTATCTGACAGCACTGTGACGTGAGACATTCCATCCCATCCTCACATTGAACAGTGTGGCAAGAGCTTCCTTCCCCTAGGTGCTGCAGGAGAATATTTAGAAACCACACACATGGAGAGAATGGGGTTATGTGTTGAATGGATACTCTAAGTCTGGCGCAAATATACTCTCTTACAATAACTTTTTGCCAGTGGTCTGTTTTTCTGGAATCTGACCATCAACCATCTATGGCACAACTAGGTTCCAAGAACCACCAGAAGGTGTCTTATGCAGTCACAAATACGTTTTCTCAGCAGGGGTTAAAATAGTAATGAGGGGTTTTTTTAGATAATTTTTCATGTGCAGAAACCACAAAGATGTTCTGTGTCAATAAACAACACTTGACACGATTTGTTTTCAAGTAATAATCTCTTGAGAATTCCTCAAGGATACATTGTAACAATTGAGAAGGAAATATCTGGAGTCATTTCCAAATTAGGAGAATTTTTATTTTTTTACTGTCTTCTAACTTTATTTTACTATCTAAATATCCTAGTTTCCTGATACTTCATATTTGTATTAGATTTTCTTAAGTAATATAAAAAAGTGTTATTCACACATTTCTGTCAGGGAGGCCATTCCAACATGACCCTCAATTTGGTAGATTTGCAGATCTGATTTACTTCACCCAGAGGACAGATTCATGCTAATAAAATAATTAAGTTCTGCTTTCTAAATCAGATGCAGTGTATTAATTTATAGGGAGAATATTTATTATCTGGGGACATAAATATTAATATCTGTAGTGATCTATGACTAGAAATGTTCAGTCTTTTGATTTATGATTATGTATTTACCAATATCTCTATTTCCCTACTAATTAGAATGTTTGAGAAAGCTGAGTCTCTACTTTATCATTAAAAGAGTATAACACCAAATATTCCCACCAAAGTAGTGCAAGCCACATGCAATGGAAAAGTATCAACATCTATTTGAAGCTTAGTCTACAGATGCCAACTTTTCAGATGTTTTGTCTCATAGAAATGATGGACATGAGATAGAAAAATACTGCATAGAAAGACATAAATCATTTTCTTCATTTGTGATCTTCCAGCAATTATATTACAGAATCAACTTAGATGCTGAGGCAGTTGAACTACATCTGTCATTCAAAAGTCCTGGAATGAGAAGTTGATGTGACATCTGCTTTGACTAACATTCAAAATGAATTATTAATATTATCTCTGTTAAATACAGGCTATACTTTGCAAATATGAGAGAGAATATATGAAAGGAAAATATAAAATGAAAAGAGTAGGTTTTTGTGATTTTTAGATTCCAATCTTTGCTACCCATTTCCTGTATCCAACAAATAAAGCATTTCTCCTTGCAACACAAACTGATGTCACCTCACAAACTCAATGACAATATAAATATCTTCAATGGGTAAAATGTAGTGTAGTATTATATCATGACTTATAACCACCTCACAATGTGCTTTATAGTCTCTCTCAAAATATTAACAATCAAAAGTAAAGGCAATTATTATACAAAACAGAAGCAGTCTACTATAGTCTTTTTCAACTAGTCTTCTATATAATTTCTATAGTTTTGTCCATTATTATCTTTATACTTGGGCAATTTTTTGAATTGCTTTTTTATTCTCTGGTCATTCATAAGGTAGATGCTGAAAGAAAATGACAGATGTATTATGGTAGATCAGGTTTAATAACTTGTACATGAAAAACAGAAACTTTAATTTAATAGAGATTTGGATAAAACCAATAGAAAATAAGACAAACATTCATATATGTATTTTCTAAGATAAACACAAATTATGTCTACTGTCATCTTATAATAAATTTATTATATGTGTGTAGGTGTGTATAGCTAATTCATCATTTAAATAGTATTTTCAATAGCAAGTCTTGTTCTCTCTTCTAAAAATGGCATATAATGGATGCAATTATTCCTTTCTATTTCATGATATGTACCTATTATCATCAATTAAGTTGACTATCTTTGAAATATGAAGCAACATATTGAATACACAGGGAATTATAGCTGTGTCTTGATACATGGTTATCAAGACTGATACATAGTTATCTAAACAAATTCTCTCATAAATTGACTGAAAGCTAAAGGATCATCCCTTTCATGGAGGAAACTGGAAACATCAAATTCTCAATCTTGTTGGGTCTTCTTTAATCCATACTCTAGAGTATAGCCACTTCAGTCTATCACCTTCTTTTTAAGTATCTCATGTTTGTTGAAAATTGATGTGTGTCTACACATGAGCATGTCTCTATCTACATCTGCTATGTCCTAAAGTTCTGTGTCCCATTCTGCTCCTGCTGCTGCTGCTGCTGCTGCTGCTGCAGTATACTTCAGCCCTTTGCTACTAATCCACATGGGCCCAAGGGCTTATCTGCATGCCAAATCCCAGAGGCAGCTACACTATCAAAAGGGTCCTGTAAGCCTGCTAAGTCAGCAGGTTTTCAAATGCTGTGAGGCTTGTGCAATAATGAGCCAATGTTCACTCCTTGTTTTCTACCACCATCAGTTCCACCTGCAGAGAGCTGGAGTTCTATGAACTCCTTAGTTCTACTGCTGCATAATGTTTTGCAACTTATTTCCACTTGTAGTGTTTCCTTATTTCACTCCAAGAAGAAAACACTACAATCCAAACAGGGGTACCTGGGAATTTAGTCTGTGCAAAGAGTGTTAAGGAATCTCCTTTAGACACAAACACACACACACACACACACACACACACATATATTTGAGTCTGGGATACTAGGCTTTAGGAATAAACTACCTGTATGTGTTCTCTCCACTCCCCACCTCATCTCTTCCTCCTAAATGTAACTGAATTGAAATCTAACTACTTCTTAATCATAGGCAATTAATTTTATATATTGATTATAAAAATTGAGCTGACTTTTTTATGACTTTAGCTTTTCTGTAACTAATCTTGGATGTTTTGATCGCTAAGAATGACTCTTGCATTTGATTTAGTATATGACTAATAGGAGAGTTTAAGTTTACCGTATCCTGAAAACTCCCTTTGGTGATCAATCTATTAAAAATTATATGGTCTCAGCACTGGGATAAATGACTAAAGAACTGGACCAGAGAAAGTACAAGATAAACTTACATAATCTTGTGATGCTAGGAAGTATGGAAATGTAAATATATATATATATATAAAAATATATATATACAAATATATATATGTACAGAGACAGGTCCAAAGAACACAGAAATCAATTTGAAGGGTATTTTAATGTTCAAATCTGGGAAAACAAAGAGTAAATAATGGTAGTTACATTTTACAACCCATAGAATAAACAAAATACCTATGAGTTTACATAGTATGGAAATAAATAAATGATTGAATAAATAAATGTGGTGAAAGGGGAAAGCTCTTTTTTACCATAAAATAATAATTAATAAATGTAGAAAAAAATGTTAGATGTAGAAGATGAAGTATGTGGCAGTACCACATTAACAATTGTTTTAGGGAAGACTCAAGGGATTCTGAAATTAGAGGGCAAAATTATGAGAGAATATTTGCATAGTCTCCAAATATATTGTCTCAAAATAATTATTAATTACAAACTAATAACATTAACTCTACAGTGAAGAAATCTGGCAGGTACCACCTTAACCAAATGATTGAATTGTTGCCAGCACTGAGCAATTGACACCATTGCCTTCTGAAATGATGCTCCAAAAAGGGCCAAAAATCACTTCTGTGTATTTTTTCCCAAGAAACATAAACTCAGTTTAGTTACGGAGAAAACATCAGACCAGCTCAAATTGAGGGATATTGTACCAACTGGGCAACACTCTTCAAAACTGTCAAGGTCATACAGAACTCTGAGGAACTGTCACAAATTAAGACACAAAGGCTACAGGTCAACCAAACACAATGTGCAACTCTAGATCAATGCCTGATTCCTAGATGAGATAAAGGACATCAGCAAAACCATTGACCAGATTTAAATAAAATATGCAGAGTAGTTAATAATATTTCATCAACATAAATTCTCTGGTTTTGATCATTGTATTGTGGTTATGTAAGATGAAATAACCTTTTATAAAATTTATACATAAAAGTCAGGCTCAGTGGTGCACGCCTGTAATCCCAGCACTTTGGGAGGCTGAGACAGGAGAATCGCGAGTTCAAAGCCAGCCTCAGCAACAGTGAGGCATTAAGCAATTCAGTGAGACCCTGTCTCTTACATAAAACACAAAATAGCACTGGGGATGTGGCTTAGTGGTCGAGTGCCCCTGAGTTGAATCCCATACCAAAAAACAGTTTGTACATAGAAGAAAAAAGTATGGCTTTTCTTTCTGCATCTGATAAATATATGATTTAAAGATATTGATTTCTTTGGCTCTATTTGCTCTAAGGCACATTTTCTGCATCTAAAAGGTTTTGAAATTCTTAAGACAAAGATTTTTCTAAAATAAGGCAATATATTGGCACTTTGCATTTCTCTTTATTTTGTTCAAGGTAACTTTAGGATTTTTTTTCAAAAACAGATATTCCTAAGTAGAATAAAACAAGTAAAAACTGATTGGCAGAAAATAACAAAATAAACTTATCAATAGAACAGTTTATTTGCTGCCATTGGGTTTTCCATTTGTTGAAAACTTTCTCAGTGGCAGGGACAAAGGAGAAAAAATTCCCACATAGAGAAGGAAATTTATAATTTAGCTAGACAGGTATACATTTACTTGTTCTTTTTTTTTTTTTTTTTTTGGTACCGAGGATTGAATTCAGGGGCATTCAAATACTGAGCCACATCCTCAGCCCTGTTTTGTGTTTTTTGTGTTTTATTTAGAGACAGAGTCTCACTGAGTTGCTTAGTGCCTCGCTGATTTGCTGAGGCTGGCTTTGAACTCACGATTCTCCTGCCTCAGGCTCCCAAGCCGCTGGGATTACAGGCGTACACTACTGTGCCTGGCCATTTACTTGTTCTTGGCATTATGGTGTTACCTCTTATATGATGAAATGATGATGTAATCGTGACTCCAAGACCCCTTATGATTCTTCCTTCAGCAAGGTGTCCAGCAAGTTGTAAATATGGGCAAATTACTTTTTCTGTATGAATTTTGTTTTTCTCTGCTAAAATAAAATTGCTAAAAGATTCTGACTTTAGAGGGGAATTCTAAGAATGTAGAGATGGTGCATGCACACTGAGGTCCTGGGGGTCCGTGTGTGTCTGTGGGAGCTCCCCTCTGTGCTGTTTGCCACCATAGAAAGCATTTCATTGCTAAACATTCCGCTTGAGGAGATATACTTTATGACAGAGGAAAGGAGACAATCAAAAGTTATTGTGAAAATGGCTCTTACTTTTTAAGATTCCCTTCTGCTTTAAGCTTCAGTTTCCAGATTGAAATTACATGGGAGAGAGAAAGAGGGACCAAGTACTCAGGGCTTCACTATCATCAAGTAAGACAGATGTTCAGTGGGATTCTTTCTTTCTTGTTAGAGCAGTAGAGATATACATAGAAGCTGGGTTCATTTGGACAAAATCATATGTGTATGAAATTTGATTTATTCCATTTCAGTCATTCCCCTGTCCCATCTCTTTCCTCCTCCCTCCTCCTATTCTCCTTCTTCCCCCTACTGATTTTCCTTTTGCTCATTTACTTATTTATTTTTCATTGGTGCTTCGTACATACACATAAAGGTGAAATTGCCTGTGCTACATTTAGATATGCACATAATGTGATTTTGTTGAATTGATTTGCATTTCCTCCCTTTCCCATCCCTCTTCATTCCCTCTTAATTACATTCTTCTATTCCACTGATCTTCCCTACACTTTATGATACCTTGTTCCCCACCCCTCCTTCTTTCCCTTATTTGGCTGTAGCTTACGCGTATGTGAGTAAACAATTGATCCTTGGTTTTCTGAGTCTCACTTATTTCACTCAGTATGATGTTCTCCATTCCCATCTAATTACCATTAAATGCCATAAATTCATCCTTCTTTCTGGCTGAGTAAAATTTCATTGTGTATATATACCACATTTTCTCAATCCATTCATCTATCTATGGGTATGTAGGCTGATTCCATAATTTGGCTATTATGAATTGCGCTACTAAACATTGAAATGGTTGTATCATCATACTATGCCAATTTTATTTCTTTTGGAAAAATACCAAAAGATAACTGGGTCATATGGTGGTTCCATTCCTCTTTTCTTGAGAAATCTCCATACTGCTTTCCAGAGTGAAAATGTTCTAATTTGTACCAATTTGCAGTTCCACCAACAATGCATGAGTGTAACTTTCTCCCCCTACATCCTCACCAGCATACATATTGAATTATTATTGTTTGTATTCTTGATAATAGCCATTCTGATGGGATTGAGATGAACTTTTGGTGTAGTTTTGATTTGCATTTTCTAATTGCTAGAAATGTTTAATATTTTTTTCATATATTTGTTGGGAATTTGTGTTTCGTCTTTGGATAAACGTGTTTCGTTTTTTGATTGTTTTGTTGTTGTTGTTGTTAAATTTTTTTACTTCTTTCTGTATTCAGGATATTAATCCCTTGTGAGAGGAGCAGCTGGCAAAAAATTTTCTCCTATTTTATAGGCTTTATTTTCACATCCTTAATTGTTTCCTTTACTATGCAGAAGTTATTTTATATTTGATGTCTTCCCACTTATTGATTCTTGGGTTTATTTCTTGCGCTTTAGGGATTCTGTTAAGGAAGTTGATGCCTGCACCAATATGACAGTGTTGACCTATGTTTTTTCTAGCAGTCACAAGTTTTCTGGTCTGAGACCTAAGTCTTTGACCCATTTCAATTTGACTTTTATGCAGGGTGAAAGATAAGAATCTAATTTCACTCTTCTACATAATGGATATTCAGTTTTCCCAGCACTATTTGTTAAAAAGGCTATCTTTTCTCCAAGATTTATTTGGGGCACCCTTGTCAAGTATCAGATGGTGTTAATATTTGGTTTCCTTTTGGTATCTTCTGTTCTGTTCCATTAATCCTCATGTTTATTTTGAAGCCAATACCATGATATTTTTGTTATTATAGCTTTGTAGTATAATTTCATATAGGCTTCCTGCATCACTCTTCTTGCTCAGGGATTGCTTTGGCTATTTTTGTTCTCTAATTATTCTACATGAATTTAAGAACTGTCCAGAAAAGTTCTGAAAGAATGATATTGGTGAATTGATAGGGATTGTATTGAGTCTGTATATTGCTTTTGGAAACATGGTCATTTTGACAATATTAATTGTGCCTATCCAAGAACATGGGAGATCTCTTTACATTCTAAGGTCTCCTTCAATTTCTTTCTTCAGGGTTCTATAATTTTCATTGTTGAGATCTTTTACCTCCTTGGTTAGATTCATTCCCAAGGTTTTTTGTTTGTTTGTTTGTTTTCATTTTTGTTTGTTTGTTTTTTAGTGGGGATTTTTTTGATGTTATTGTTAGTGGGATAGAATTGCTAGTGGAGTATAAGAAACCTATTGATTTATGAGTGTTGATTTTATATCCTGCTACTTTGCTGAATTAATTTATCAGCTGTAGTAGTGTTCTTATGGAGTATTTCTGGGTCTTCTAAGATCATCTCATCAGCAAATTCTCTTGCCTGATTGCTCTGGCTAGAGTTTCAAAAACTATATTGAACATAATCTATGAGAGTGGACATCCTTATGTTTGTGTGTGTGTGTATGTGTGTGTGTGTGTGTGTGCACGCGCATGTGTGTGTATGTGTGAAAGTTCTTATTTCAAGAAAAAAATTTAGTTAGCAAAACATTTAACAAGTTTCACTTCTCAAAATACTCCCAAAATAAAAATCACAATACAAAGAAAGCATTAAGTCAAAGTCTCATTATTTCCTACAGTATTAGTATTATGTATCATTTCTCAAAACTATGAAAAGCTTAATCTTAAATAAAGATTTTAAATGAAAAAAAAAATAGAATGAAAAAGCATGATAAAGGTTTCTCTTGGATTTAGAATCTAGCACTTTTGAGTTATCCAAAAAATTACATCTCCCCAATGAGTTCATTGTTGTGTAAAAGATTAATATTTAACATACTAAAACTACTTTAACTCAGATAATACCACATTGAAGTGTACTATCAAAATGTTAATCAAGGAAAGCAGAAGAAAATAGTTTTTACTTTACTCAATACTACATGCTAGAAGAAAAGTTTGCATGAGAAAACACTGAAGAGGTAATTTTTTAATCCAGATTTCTCAAACTTACGGTGCAAAATGGGTCCCATAGCTTTATCCAATTATAAAATCTTTTTGCTACAATTTGACTGCCTGCAGAAATTTGATTGAAATAACCTTTTCTTATTCCTGATTTTAGAAGAGATAAATATTTCGGTTTCTCCCTGTTCAATATGATGACAAGTTTGGATTTGTCATATATAGCTTTTATAATGTTTAGGTAAGGTCCTTCTATTTCTAGTTTATTCAGCATTTTTAACATGAATAGGTGTTGAATTTTATCAAAGGCCTTTTCTACATCTATTGGTATGATCATATGATTGTTGTAATTAATTATTTTTAGGTGATGAATAACATTCATTGATTTGCATATGTTGAACCAGCCCTGCATCTCTGGGATGAAACCTCTTGATCATGGGGGTTTTCCTGATGTGCTTTTAAATATGATTTGCTAATCTTTTATTAAGGATTTTTGCTTCTGCATTAGGGATACTGGTCTGTGGTTTTCTTTCATTGATGTGTCATTGTGTGTTTTGGTATTCTATGGCTTCATAGAATGTGTTGAGAGTGCTGGGAATGCTCCCTCCTTTCAATTTCATTAAGTAATTTGACTAAGTCTGGTGGTAGTTATTCTTCAAAGGTCTGGTAGAACCCAGCTGACAATCCATCTAGTCCTGAGTTTTTTTTGTTGAAAGGCTTTTAATGGATTCTTCAATTTCATTACTTGATGTTACTGTATTTTGGTTTTCTATATCTTCCTGGTTCAATTTCAGCATGTCATATGTGTCTAGAAATTTGTGAATGTCTTCTAGATTTTCCAGATTATTGGAGCATAAATTGTCAATGTAGCTTCTGGTGATCCTCTGGATTTCAGAGGGTCTGTGGTGATATCAACTTTTCATTTCTAATTTTATTGATTTGGGTCTTCTCTCTCTTTCTGTTGATTAGTTTGGCTAAGGGTTTACTAATCTTATTTATCTATTCAAAGAACATACCCTTTGTAGTTTTGATCTGTATGTTGTTTTTTATCCTGTTTCATTCATTTCAAATCTGATCTTAATTATTTCCCATCTTTTACTGATTTGGAAATTAGTTTGCTCCTCCTTCTCTAAAGGATTTCAGTGGAATATAAGTTTATTTATTTGGGATCACTCGTTTAATGTAGACACTCAATGCTATAAATTCTCCTCTTAGAACTCTTTTCATACTATACTAGAGATTCTACTATGTTGTACTTTGCTGTCATTTGTTTTGAAGAATTTCTTGATTCCTTCTCTCATTGCTTCTATGGTCTATTCCTCATTTAAAAGTGTTCAATATCTGTGCATTAATGTGGTTTCCATTATTTTTCATTGGGTTGATTTCTACTTTTATTTCATTATGATCTGATAGGATAGATGAGATTATGTCAGGTTTTGTTTGTTTGGGTTTTTTGCTAAGAGTTACATTGTAACTTGGAATATTGTCTATTTTGGAAAAGATTCTATGAACTGCAAAGAATAAATAATTCAGCTGCTTGTGAAATATTCTGTAGGTGTCTATTAGGTCCATTTTATTGATTATTTAAGTTGAAGATATCTTTGTTGATTTTATGTTTGGAATACCTGTATATTGATGATAAGTGTGTGTTGAAATCATACTGTATTATTACATTGGGTTTATCTGGGATTTAACATCAAAAAGTATTTTTTAATGTAATTAGATGCACTGACATTTGGGGCATATATATTTACTATCATTCAATCTTCTTTTTGAATTTTTTCAATCACCAGGATGTGGTAGCCTTCTTTATCTCTTCTGATTAATTTTTGCTTGAAATCTGCTTTGTCAGTCATTAGAATAGCTACTCCAGCTTGTTTTCAGACTCCATTTGCATGGAATATTTATTTTTCATCTTTTAACCTTCAACCTACGGGTGTGTCTATGAGATGAGTCTCTTTCAGGGAGAATATAATAGAATCTTGTTTCATGATCCATTCTTTTAATCTATGTCTTTTATTTGAAGAGTTGAGACCATTTTCATTCAGTGTTATTAATGTATGTGTATGTTTGTAGTTTTCATTTTCATTCAGTGTATGGTTGTAGTTTCCTGCCACTTTGGTTTGTGCTATATTAAATTCTGTCTTAATTTTCATTTAGTTGTTTGCTTTTGTGATATTCATCTATTTGGAGCTTCCATCTTTATTTTTGGGTACCGCTGTGTGCAGTTTATCTTTGAGTATTCTTTGTCATGTTGGCTTGGTGATCATGAATTCTTTTAGGTTATTCTGTATGGGAAGTTTTTGTTTCTCTCTATTGATGTTGAAAGACAGTTTTGTTGGGTATTGAAATCTTTCCTGGCAATTATTTTCTTTTAGAGATTGGAATATCTCATTTCAGACTTCCTTGATTTTAGGGTCTGAATTGAGAAATCACATATGAGTTTGTTGTTTTGTCTCTAAATGTGACCTAATGCTTTTCTTTTGTAGCTTTTAGTATTCTTTCTTATTTCCTATGCTAAGCATTTATGATGTGTCTTGAAGAGGTTCTGTTCTGATCTTTTCTATGTGGGGTCCATTATGCCTCCTGTATGTGGATGTCTATCTCAACTCTGATATAGGGAAATTTTCCTGTTACTATTTCATTGAAAATACTCTTAATGCCTTTAGCCTGTATCTCCATGTTCCCATCTATCCCAATGACTCTGAGAGTTGTTCCCTGAGTGGTGTCCCAGAGTTCTTGTAGATTCTAATCATGATTTTTATTTTTTTCCTGTATTACATACTGAGAATTCAAGTTCATATACCCTGTCTTCAAAGTACAAAGTTCTATTTTCTGTGCCATCCAATCTGTTAGTGATGCCTTCAGGTGACATTTTACTTAGATTCAGTGTCTTTTATTTCCAGAAGTTCTGTTCAATTTCTTTTCAATATCTCTCTTTCTTTATTAAGATGGTCTTTTATCTCCTATATTTACTTACATATATATTCCTTAGATCTTCTTTTAGTTTGCTGAATGTTTTAATAATTATATTTTTATAATGTTTCTCTGGAATTTCATCCACTTCTCTATCTGTGAGATCCTTTGTTGGGGATCATGAATTTTCAGAAGAGATTTGTTTTCCTATTACCTCATCTTTCCAGAGGTCTTGGACTTGTGCATCAACTGAGATGGATTCCCTTTCCTCTTTTATATGTGTGTGCTTTTGGGTGTAGCTTTTTGTTTGTTTGTTTGTTCTGGGGACTCTCTCTGTTTTTGATGTATGAGTAGATATTTAGGTGTGGTGCCTGAGATCCCCCTTTGGTTGTTCTTCCTTGGGGACTTATTTTTGTTTTGGGGTTTTTGTCTTTCTAGTTCCATGTTTGATGCAATATTGAGGCTCTGGTGGAGCTACATCATGTGTGGGGTGAGATCTGCAGTTACAGTTACATGGCTGAGCTGTAGGTACTGCTCAGTAGCCACATCTCTACTCTGTAAGCCTGACATGTTACAACACTTTCCAGCCCCTTTTAGAAAAATACGATACTTAGGAATAGCACTAACACTAGAACATACATACAGCTATAAGATTAATGTCCTGTATCTACTTTTATATATATAACACTAGTTGCCACCTATATAGGAATGGTGAGGTCGGCAATTTAACATCAGTACCATCAGACATTAGACAGCACATATCTACTACATCAACAACAATTCATGTCATGAATTGGATAGGAATTATATAAACTCTGTAGTTCTATTAGTGGGGTTATAATTTCTTAAGTGAAGAGAAAGGGGCAGAAAGGTGAGAAAAAGTTTGAAATATTTTAAAAAGTGAACAGAGGAAAACCAGAAGATAAGTAGCAGATGTTGATTGTCAAGCAGGAGGAAGAAAAAAATTACTAAAAGTAACAAAAGAAGAGTGAAAGAAGAAAATTCGGCTATTAGAAGAGATTAAAGAAGGGGCAATAAGAGGGACAAAAACCAAGATACAAACAAGCCAATATAAGGTAAAAATGACTCAAATCCATGTATAATTATACTTCACCAAGTCAAACCAAGGCTAAACAGTAAACAGGTACAGAAGAAAGCAATTAATCTAAAATCACATGTATGTGTTTGTGTATGTATATATACATTTATTTTTTTCCAAACCTATCTTTTTTTTTTTTTTTAATTTTTATTCTTGTTTTATTTAGGCTTACATGTTGACAGTGTAAAATGACTCATTGTACTTAGATAGAGGATAACATATCAATTCTCTAGTTGTAGGTTGTGTAGAATCACATCATATATGCAGTCATACATAGAGTTAGGGTTATTATGACCATCATATTCCATCATCTTTGCTGTCCCCATGCCCCCTCCCCCCTTACACCCCTGTGAACGGAGATCCACCTTTG
>PVHX01012674.1:0-58092 GCA_004024805.1 Geosciurus inauris
CAGATAAAGGTATTCTGTCCATCTACAACTAAAAAAAGTATTAGTTGGGCATGGTGGTGCATGCCTGCAATCCTAACACTTTGGGAGGCTGAGACAGGAGAATAGGGAGTTCAAAGCCAGCCTCAGCAAAGGCGAGGTACTAAGCAACTCTGTGAGACCCTGTCTCTACATAAAACACAAAATAGGGCTGGGGATGTGGCTCAGTGGTCAAGTATCGCTGAGTTCAATCCCTGGTACCAAAAAAATATATACATTTTTTTTTAATTTATTTTTTAAAAAAGAAAGAGAGAGAGAGGATGCTCTACCTACAGCAAGTGCTCAAGGCCATTTTCCAGCAAATACTCCACCTGGGTCTCCCCGAAACCAGCTGGCTACATGCCAAATCCCAGAATTTTTAAAGTACACAGCCTGAAATATCATCCAACCCAAACCCTTCATGTTAGAGATGAGAATCCTGAGGGCCAGAGCTGGTGAAAAGAAAAATCTGATCTAGAAAACAATACTTTCTTTTACAAGAAGACTTCATGAGATTAGAGGAAGAAAATCAGAGACTAAATACTGTGTTTTCACTATGCAGAGCTGAATTGTTCACATGCATGTCAAATAGAATCCTGCTTCTATTTGATATTTGACTGCGAGGCTAAGGTGAGGGTGAATGTATAGAGAACCAGCACACAGGAGTCTTTGTGGTGCCATTTTATGTTAACCCCTTGGATGATTGAGCATTTAAGTGCTCATTCTGCACTGACATCTGAGTTATGTAAGCAGCATTATCCAGGGTCCCTGCCCTCAGGTATCTCACAGTCAAGTTGGAAAGATAGGCAACAAAACACTGAGGGAGCTATATCCTGAGGACACTGTGTAACCATTAAGGTCCATGATCAGATGGTCAGGTTGATGTTTAGAAGCTCTTAGATGGGCACACGGAGGAAGTCCCATTTTATTAAAGTACACGGAGGAAGAGAGGAGGTGGTGATGCAATCTGAAAAGGGGCAGTGGTCCCATGCCATCACAAGAGTCCTAGGAAACATTCCAAGAGTTTGAACTCTTCGAAGAACAATGGAGAGGACAGAAAAGAGGAGCTGAGACTCATCAACATGATTTACTTCATAACTGGATGGAAAAAGGGGGAGCAAGGCAGGATGACTCCCAGGTTTCTAGTTCAGCTTCCTAACTAGCTACCACACACTAAGCCAAAGAATGTAGGAAGTAGATGTGAAGGAAAGAGTAAGAGTCTTATTTTAAACCTTAGTCTAAGGAGCCTGTAGGGCATATGAATGAGACAGGGAATGGGTTAGACAGAGGGGTCCAGAGCTAAAGCAGGAGGTCTGGTGGGAAAAAAGCAAAACAAAACAAAACAAACTTTGGTAGCAAGACACATGGGTTCCCTGGAGGAGACTGCTTTGAGCAAGAAGGAAGGAAAGCTTAGGGAGAATCCACATTGTTTTAAAGGGCAGCAAGAAAGAGGCCTCAGTAAGGGAGATTTGATTTTGACTGGCCAGTTGTGCACCCTAGGTATGCTAACATTTAGTCAAAATTATCAGTGGGTTGGGTAACAGGACCCTTGGGGTCCAGGCCTTTCAGGAGAACACCAAACTCAAATTTCCTTGTTGATTTCTGTAAAGGTAGAAAATTCAGAAGTTCAACTCTTTCGGTGCCTGAGGATTTCATGAACACAAATCAAGTCTCACAAAGCTTCTTGGAGAAGGGTCGATACACAACGAATACAGGTGATCCCGGGAGACATGAACCCAGAGGACCCCCAACTGTCTACATTTGAGTACAAGACACAGGAGACTTCTTAACATAGAAATGTCTCTCCTTCAACTCAGGATCGATACTCACTTCCCCCCATGGACCCGGTTTCTGTGTATTTTTATTAAAAAGGAAGAAAATGTAGCCCTAAGAGTCATGATTCACCTAAGCATAAGCTTGAAGCTTCAGAACCCTGAGTAGGAAATTACAACCTCACACATCTTTGGACTTGATTATTATGGCCCAAGCAGGGTCAGTGTTAGTGAGATAACAGACACCACCTAAGGCCCTCTAAACTACTGCGTAAATCAAAGTATGCTCCACAGTCTTTCAAATCAAGAAGCAACTTCATTAAAGTTTTTAGGAAAGGACAAGCAGGCTATTTTTCAAATGAATGGCAGGGCCTCTCTTCTGAACAACTCAATTAAGAGAGTCAGGAAAAGGGAATGACAAGGACAGTGCAAGAAACCCTCATTGGTCTGGATCTAGGTCCTTGATGCTGAGAAATACCGCCATGCGCACATCACCAGTGACGGATCTGTCAGAAATCCCAGCAGCTGCAATGAGGCAGAACAGATGCATGCTCTGGGCCTCCAAAAAGAAAAATAATAATAATGATAACCTCACAGGTTACAGATTTGGATTTCTGCTTTCAAGGAATAATGTATGGAGATGATCATTCCACTAAAAAAAAAAAAAAAAATGTGCATGCAGACAGCTGGCCAGGCAGACATTGACATGGATGTGCTGTAGGCTTATATATTTATTTGCAAATTACAATGTAATAGAAATGGACATCATACTTTGCATTTATATAGCAACTGTTTCTCCAAGGACCTCAAAGGATTCTTCAGCCATTACTTGATTCATTCTTGTTACATGCTTGTAAAAAGAAGGAGAGGCGAGGATTATTCATCCCATTTTATTAAAGAGGAAGCAGAAGCCCCACGGGGATGCATGGATTGGCCAAGGGCATATTGTGACTCATTTATTTGCTCAAAACCATGTAGGGACTGAAATGAGTCCCAAATTGTACTTATTCTTGCTAATTTCTACCTATAGACTTTTGAAAAGGAAATGATCTGCCTCCCAGGCTGGTGTTTATGATTTGGACCCTCACATGGATGGTGCTGAGGGAAAGGTATGAACTGGGGAAGAGGAGAGGATAGCAAGCCTTCAGCATTTCATCTTTTCTTTTGCAGGCTACTGCTGGCCATGTTCTTATGGACAGACTCAGAGCTCCTGACAACAGAGTGGGAATTATCCCCAACATGCAGCATCAGACACAGCTCTACATTAGCAGTGGTCACTAAAGACCGTCCACCATGCACACTCTTAATCTGCACTTTCTATACTTTGTGCCATGTCTCTTACAACTACTCTGTGACCTGGGTATTATTTCCCTGTAAAAGTAAGAGACAGGCTCAGAGAGCTTGGCTGACTTGTTCATGGTCATGTTCCTAACCGGCTTAGGCTCGGTATTTGAGTGTTTGAAGTGCACTTCCACCATACCTTCCTTACCCATATGACTTCACCCTGCACACAATAGGGGTTCTAGACACATAACCTAGAGAGCTGGAAGCTGGAGCTTCTCACCCCAAAAATGATACCTATGTGAGGTCATGCATAATCATCACACAATGTACATATACTGCAAGATACCATGTCATACATGAAAAATACAATTTTATCTGTTGCTTTCAAAAATAAATTAAGAATGGAAAAGGGCAGGAAGCAACCTGGATCCACACATGCGCATTCCAAATGGCAGCCAGGGAGAGTGCTAGTATAGCATCTTCCCTTCTCCCTGGGCAGACCCATGGGGTATGGCCCACCTTGGCCACCTCCATTGCCAGGATGGCTTGAGCATTCCTAGTGCTAGATTCACGCCTTGCATCTGACCCAGACTTATGCTAGTGGCAGAGCCAGTGGAGCTCCATGAGCAGGGGACAGACAGGAAGAGAAGTGATGAGCTAGTAGCTGCCCTGCACAGCCTTCGGCCCCCCTAACATTACCAATCGGCACCTGCGTTCCCACCACCGCTGGGGCAGGGAGAGTCTGAATCCCCTCGCATCCTTCATGGAGAGAGGAAGCTGAGGTTCAGATTTGTCTGAAGTTCCCATAGGAAATCAGGAATTGCAAAAGCAGCAGGCTCTCTTTGCCCTGAAGTTTTCTCTAATTTCAAGTTTGGTCATTGCCATGTGATATTGCGCAGCTGTGGAGAAAGCATCCTTCAACACAGAGAGTGGAAAACAGAGGACCAGCATCTTCAATGGGGCTTACTGAGCTTTGAGTGCTTTAGATGTGACACCTAATTCATCCCCCTCTGCCCAAGGCACTGTGGTCACTGGGGCTAAGGCTGAGATGTAGCCTCGGCATAACTGTGATGCTCAGGCTTTGCTTTGCACAGAACAGCTCTGTCCACAAATGCAAGTCACATATGTAATATTAGATTTCATGTGAGCCGGGACGCAAACCACATGTGTAACCTTCAAGTTTCTGGTGGTTACATAACATTAGGAAGCAGAAACAGGTGACATTAGTTATAACAATGTTTTTACTTAAATGAATTGATCTAATAAATTAGCTGGGCGCAGTAGCGCACACCTGTAATCCCAGTGGCTTGGGAGGCTCAGGCAGGAAGATCACGAGTTCAAAGTCAGCCTCAGCAACAGCAAGGCACTAAGCAATTCAGTGAGACCCTGTCTCTAAATAAAATACAAAATAAGGAGCCCTTATTTTGGTCGAGTGCCCCTGAGTTCAATCCCTGGTACCAAAAAAATAATTATCTATCTATCTATCTATATGCACACATATATATACACACACACACATATCCAATAAATATCATTTCTACATATAATCAAATATAAAAAATATTAATGAGATGTTGTATATCCTTTTTTTTTAGTAGGTCTTTTTAAACCCTAAGTGAATTTTCTACTTAAGATATATCTGCATTTGGACAAGCTCATTTTAAGTGCTTAATTACCATAGATGGCTAGCTAATGGCTATCATATTGGACAGTGTGAGTCCAGAAGGATGGATGGATAGAGGCTTAAAAAGTTGGGGATATGGGTCCTGACTCAACCAACCACTGGGTGACAGTGAAGTGGTTGAGTTTGAACAAGCAGAACCAGGCTTGCTTGGCTTTGAATTTCATTTCCAACATTGAGCAAGTTTCTTTGCCTGTGTTGCCTCCATTTTCTCATCCAGAAAATAGAGATAATAACAATAACCACTTGTAGGATTTTGTGAGGATGAAATGAGGAGGCACTTAGAATAGTATAGGTCACACAGTCAGCAACATCAAGGCATTTCTCCTGCTGTTATTATTACTATTATTTCCACTGTGACTCAGTTTCCTTCTCTGTAAAATAAGAATGTTGCAAACATGATTATCAAGATCACTTCTTTCTCTGCCATTTAGTAGGAAACAGGGATGGGAGTCTAACTTCAGCGCTTTATCTTAGCCCTAGGCATTAGTTGTGAAGCTTTGCAGGTTTTGCTTTGCACAGAACAGGGCCCCAGCTCCAGCCCATTTCCACAGGGTTAGCTTGCAAGATGCTGCTACAGCTGGTGGGGGTGGGGCCAATGGAAGGACTTGCCTGGTTTGTCCTCAGCATTAGAAACTCATCCCTTGCATTCTGGGCTCAGGCTGACTTGTTCCCTCAACAACCTCCATATCCTCACAATTGTGCTCCACAGGTAAGTACCAAGTCCCCAATTATAATCCCTCCCTGTCACATCTCTGAGCTAGAAGAAATCTAAGCCCGGCTTGCATTTGTAGCAAATCCTTCTCTTTCCAAGCACCTCCAGCACAAGCTAATAGAAAAAATCCCTCCAACCCCCGCCCAAGGATGATGACCCGGTGGCTTTGCATACCAGCCCTTCTTGGAGCCAAAAGGTGAACAGAAGAGATCAAAAGGCCAAATGCATGAAAATTGTAAATGAAGATGCCCTAATCTCAGCGACAACTATTCCAGAGGCTGCAGCTCAGGGAATCCTAGGAATCCTAGCCTGCTGGCTTCTTTCCTCTTGACACCAAACTGACAAGTTGTAGAAATTCGAGAAGGAAACAGCCTAGTGGGTCAGGTGCCTCGTCTCCAGGGAGGCTGGCAGAGGACAGTACATCTCCAAGCCATCTCTAGGGATGGCTCCAATCCTCTTATAATGACTCAAAACCTGGAGTCTCTGCTGGTTCTCTCAGAGAGCAGGATTCTGCAGGCTAATATGTCTCAGTGCCTGAAATTCTTCCTCCCCAGGATACCAAACAGAAAGATGACAGGGCTGCTCATCTTGAAACAGAAGAACAAAACCACAGCCCCTCCTGCCAAGTAGCAGTTCCCTCCCAGCTGTTCATGTCAATTTGCTGAGAGCTATATTCGCTCACATCAGCAAGAGCCCACCCTCGAAAGAGAGAGGCCTTCAATTAATCTTCTGCAAAGAATTGGAAGCCACAGGCCCACTCATGAGAAAGGACTCCAGACCAGTCACTGGGTAATCATAAGACAGCTCCATCCTCAGCCCTGAAGGAGATCCACGTGGACACCATTGGCCACAGGCAGCACCAGATACTGACTCCTCTGCCTCCCCTAGGCTAAACGGCATCTCCCAGCCACCATGAACCTGAAACACTTCAATATCCTCACCAGACTGAGTGCCTGTTACAGACTCAATGTTTGTGTCCTTCCAAAATTTATCTGTGGCACTCCTACCCACCCATACTGTGACAGTCTTAGGAGGTGGGCCTTTGGGAGGTAATTAGGATTAGATGAGGTCACAAGGGTGGAGCCCTCATGAATAGGATTAGTGCCCTTATAAGAGGCAAGGGACAGTTTGCTTCTGCTCCCTGTTCTTTTTCATCAGGGGATACAATGAGAAGTTGGCAGTCTGCCCCAAAGAGGACCTTCACCAGAGCCCACCCATGCTGGCACCCTGAACTTGAACTTCCAGCCTCCAGTACTATGAGAAATAAGTTGTTTATCAGTCACTGGGTTTACTGTGTTCTCTTAACAGCAGCCTGACTGAATGAGACACGCCCCTCAATGCTCACTGCTAAGGGACCATGTCCTCCCTTTGTGACACGGAGAACTATGTGGTCCCTGTGCTTCCTCTACAAAGAACTTCAGAATCCTCCATTTTAATCAAAGGTGCTGGTCTTGCTTGCACTCACAAAGTTGCCACCAGTGTATGCCCCAGTTAGCACCCCCAGCTCACACCCATCCTCTCTGTCCCGTCCCCACCCCCAGGAGAGCCAGAGTGACAGGCAGGACCCTGCCAAGCGAGAAGGCTTCTTCCCTGCACCAGTCAAAGAGCATCACCCCAGCCCAGGCAAGTCCCAGGGGGGTTCCCTGCCTGCCCCAGAAGGTCCTGGACCAAGAACAACTGGAAACTGGAGAATGTGGCTGAATATTTCTGCTCTGCATGAAGAACAAGAGTTTTTCACTCTGAAACCACCTGTGGTCCCCAATTTCAGTGCCTCTCCAGACCCGTTCCTTCTGCTCATTAGTTAAATGTGCCAACACAAGGAGAGAAATCAAGGTCTGCTTAGCTTTCCCCACCGGTCCTGTCAATCGTGCCGAGGAAGACAGCTCCTGCCACGAAGCTCAGGAAACGGCCCCAGAGGGCCACAGAGCAGCTCCAGCCTATAAACGTATTTACATAGCACAGTGCTTGTTCCTTCTGGGTCGGCAACAGCACACCTCTCCAGAGTGCCCTGAAGAAGTTTTATCACCTGGGAGGGCTTGTGCCAGGGTTCCCACCACATCCCTCCTTGATTGTTGAATAGACAGATTGGCTGTGCGGAGAAGCAGCCTCCCCCAGTGAGTCATCTCCATGGCTGACAGAAGGTTCTCCAGCCGGCAGGAGCAGGCTAGGGCAGGCAGCCCGCAGAACCTCCTCTGACACCCACTGCAGCGCTCCCTGGCTGGGCTGCCTTGTCCAGCTAATGAACCACTCCTCTCCAGATCAAGGGAGAGACCAGTGCTCCCGGTACATCATCTTTGACAAGGGCAACAGTCAGGAAGGTGGGGGAATCGGGCAAGAGGGAGTTACGTCAAGGTCAAGGTCAGACAGGCAGGGTTGCATTAGGCCTGGATATTGCAAAGTTTCAGAGCTGAAATGGGACTTAGAGACCATCCAGTCCTACCATCCATTGCACAGAGGACACTGAGGTCCAGAGGAAATGAGAAAAGACTACAGAGCAGTTAAGGACAAGGGCTTGAACTGGGTTGTAGCTCTTGCTCTACAGCTTCCTTGCTCTGTAACCTTGGACTTAGTCCCCAGGAATCTATTTTCTCATCTCTAAGATGCATATATATAACCTATCCCCTATAATTAATGGCATGTAAGGCTTACATGAGATAACAAAGTAATTAAAGCACTTAACACCTGCCTGAGCCCAAGAAGGTGCAGGGGAGGGGTGGAAATAAGATAGTTAATGGGTACAGGATATGGATGGATAGGAAGAATAACTTCTAAAGTTCTACAGCACAGAAGGATAACTAGAGTTGACAACAATTAACTGAATATTTCAAAGCAGCTAGTAGAGAGGATTTTGGATGTTCCCAACCCAAAGAAATTAAACACGTCTCAAGCAATGAATATGCCAATTATTGTGTTCAGATCATTATACATTTTGTACATATATTGTAATGTCGTGCCATACCCCATAAATATGTATAATTACTGTGTTGATAAAAAAATAAAAATACATTTAAATTTTTAAAGCATTTACAGTAATTGTACAATTAATGTTATTATGATTATTATTCTACAATTTAACCAAAATCATCCAGAGAATTTATATCAAACACTGGAGTCAAACTCAGCTCTTTCAACTCCTAGGTCAGTGTTCACATTCAGGTGGTTAAAATAGCCTTCAAACTAAATCACTTTCTTAAATCAGGAATTTCATACATCTACTAATAATGGTGGCTTAAAGAAATTATAATTGTATCTTCTCATATAAATTAAAACCAAATGTAAACAGTATAGTATTTGTAAGGGGGCCCCAAGAACCCAGACCCTTATTTTTCTGCCATCCCGAGCTCTTGGTTTTTATCATCAAGGTCACAAGATAGTTGCTGAGGTTCCAGCCATCAGGAGTAAATAGAGAAGGAAAGAACTATGGGGCATTCCTTTGAGTACTGTTAGCCCTTTTAAAAAGATTTTCTGGATGCCCTATTCTATGACTTTTGCTTATAATTAGATGCCCCTTGTTGCCAAGAAATCGGGACAATGCCTGATAAAGCCAGAGTTTTGTTAACAAAGAAAGGAGAGAGAATACTACAAGGATTATGAACAATCTCAGCTTTTCAGCCTCACTCTCAGAGATATCTGCTTTCCATCCAGAGTCCCCATATGTTCCCTATCTCTGCCTGTGGCTGCCCCAACGTCCCAGCCTGGCCCACAGCCAATATCTTACTGCCCTGTGGCATCTGGCCCATGCCTGTTGATCACTGCTGACAAGGACTTTGTAAACTAAGGAGGGAACACGTCAGGTGACCCCTCAGTTGCCTACAGCTTACCCCAGTGCCTGAGAGTTTAATAGGCTGAACTCCTTTCTCTTCTCTTAGAGCCAAGCTGAATGAGACGTATTCACCTTTGTAAATCAAACATTTTTTAAAATTTTTTTAGTTATTGATGGACCTTTATTTAATTAATTTATTTATATGTGGTACTGAGAATCGAACCCAGTGCTTCACACATACTAGACAAGTGCTCTACCACTGAGCTACAACCCCAGCCCTGTAAATGAATCTTCAAGTCAAGTTGTCTCTTCAGCTCCAGGCCCTCCAAAACCACTGTTTCTTTCCTAGGAAAAGGCAGGTCCTCGCCCTATCCTGTCAGGCCAAAACACTGCCCAGTCCTCGCCAGCTTTGCTCCCCTTCACTAACTGGCCACAACAGCCTCAAACATGCTGCATATGCTCCAACTCAGGGCCTTTGCACTTGCTGTTCTCCTGCCTGGAAGGCTCTATCCCCCAGGTACCTGAGTAGTTGCTCCATCACCTCCTGCAAGGTTTTGTTTAAATGCCAATTGCTCATTGAGGGCACACTGACCACTGTGTTTAAAATTGTGACTGCCTTGGCATTCTCAAAACTGTCACCCTCCCATGCCATTCTTCACCTTGTAACTGACCATCCACCTCATTCCTTTACTATGTGTGTCACCATCACCAGGCATCTGACCCCTGGCTTATGCCTATTTATCTATGTGCTGGGGGCAGATGGTTCCATATGCTTCATTCATAGCTGCGCTCTCAGCAACTGCAACCGAGCCTGACCACACAGCAAGCGCTCAATAAATATTTGTTAAGAAATGCACACATTAGCCCAGATCTGTCTTGGGGCAAGTTACACTCTCCATTTGGGATAGGCAGTTGACAAGAAAGGAACAGATAAAGAATCTGGAGGAAACTGCAATAAAAATAGAAGTATCCACAGAAAGTCGGGTCAAGAAAATGAACACTCTAAGAGAAGAAATGCAAAACCCCAGATTCCCGGCTGGATGATTCTCACACGTTCTTTTGTCATCAGTGGATGACAAAACCAAGTCGTAGGAGTGGCTGGTCTAGTGTCTCCTATGCTGCTCCTAAGTGACTCCAAGTCATAGATCTTGGCTCTAGGTCCAGTAGCCTAAATGGAAGCAGGCTCATCATCCAAACTGGCCACTACTGGGATAACTGTTGGTTTTCTTCAACTTTCTGCTGACAGTAACCCTCCTCCTGAGCCACTTCCACTCTGCAGGCTTCACAAGCAACCTGTCCCCTCTGACCACTGTGTTGTCACAAGGAAAACAGACTCAACAAGGAAGCAAATGTCCCTTTCCATTCGTGTCCTCTGCACCCACATTCAAGGGATTGAGGAAATCAATTTTCCATCCCTAACTCAGTTAGAAATGTTATTTTTTTTCCCTCTCCTGCTGAATAATTAGGAAGTAATTTTGAAAATGCACTGTAAAAAAAAAGCAGGCTTTCCCCCTCTCTCTTCTAGCCACGAAAATACACACTGTCAGAGCCTGATTAATGTTAAATATGACCTTTTGCAAAGTTCCTTGGCAGGTTAATTTACGATCCTTCCAGATTCTAACATACCAAGCAGTGGCTGTTTGTGTGTTTGATGAAGTATTCTTTGTCTAGAGTTGATATGTTTTACCAGAAGTTCGGCAGCTCACACCCCGTTTCTCTCTCTTGCTCTTTCAATCTCTTTGACTGTAACTTTGTGCTCGGGTATTTAATCAATCTTACTGGGAAGAGAACATGAATATATTTATGAATTCTCAGTCCCTAAGTTGTCATGCACACTGTATTAGCTTATTACTGTATCTCCAAGATAATTCTTCCCTCTCATCTTCCTACACCTGTGCTTTTGAGTTCAGGGAGATCTCAGCTCAACCAAAATTACTTTTAATGTTTGGTTTGCTATAAGAGCTGCTTTGAGGGTTTCTGTCTTGAACAGGTGTATCTTCTCTTTGCATCCTTATCACCTTGGCCTTTGTTCTTCCCGTCTCAGAAAGAGAAATCTACCAAACTCAACTTGAGCCCCAAGAGGTTGTTTCAGCCCAAGAATATAACCAAGCTTAATGAGGAAGTAGACACAGTCCTGGAGGAGAGGCTGATGATGGCGCATCAAGGACACAGGGGACTAGGGAGGAGTCCACCCCTGCAAGGTGTGTCAGGGAAGACAACCATTATTTTGAAGTTCCAGGACCTTAAAGATTTAGGTCTCTGTTTTCCAGAAACAAGAATAGTACTTAGCTCATAGAAGGTATTTGATTTTGTAGAAAGAAGGAAGGTGAAAGAGAGAAAGAGAGGAAAGGATGCAGAAGACCTTCCTCTCTAATCCAATGACCCTTGAATCCTCAGTCAGAGGTCTAGAGACAAGCGTTTGCATCCATAAGATGGTTTTTAGGTTTTGATCATGGAGACGGAGTGCCTTCCAGAATCTCGACTGCAATTTCTTGTAGAGCTGTTCTGAGAGTGAGAACACCTTTCCATGGTCCCGCAGCTTCCTCTACGCCATCACACCTGGCGGGCACATCTCTGAGTCCCCCGGGAATAGCTTTTCATCAACATTGAAGGGCAGGAAGGGGCTGCCAACCAGAGCACAGCGAGGCCTCCCTCACTGAGCTGCATCGGAGGCCCAGCTGAGGCAAGAGAACAGGGATCAGTGAGGAGGAGGAGAGCCAGGGAACTATGAGGCTTCTCCAGAAAGTGTTCAGCAGCCTGGAAAAGGAGATGGTTGAGTCTGCCCAAGGTTAGGAATCCTCCAGGGAGGCACAGCAGGAGATCAGAACAAAAGAAGGGACAGAGCCAGACTGAATGCTGGAGCCAGGCTGTGAGCAAAAGTAGGGGAACCGAGGGCTGTGTGATCTCAGCTACCATGTGGTCTGCAAGCTTTATTCTATACCAGGGACGATATAAATCATTGATGAGTGTTTTATTTTCCAGCCATTTGGGCACCAAATCCAGACATGCCAACTCTCTTCATCCTCCCAAGGAGAAAAGTGCATGGAGGCAGGCAGAGCTTCCATTCATATAACACACCTTTGGAGGCCACTCACCCAGCATGACAGTTACATTCCAGGACTTCAGAGCAATGAGCCTCACTTGTGAGACAAAGAGACAGATGTCACCTCCATAGCGTGATGTGAAGGACAAAGGGAAAGCTGTGGCGCCTCCCTACCCCAGGCCTTCTGTCAGCCCAACACAGTGCCTCAAATTTCCCTATTATTCACGGCCTCTGTCTTCTGTTCAGAAACACAAAGTGCAAATGCTATCTGAAGGAGGTCGTGCAGCTGAAGCAAGACAAAGAACCGAGAGTCACACCAAGCTGGGTTCAGACCCCAGCTCTGACTACAGCAGTGTGATGCCTGGCAAATTACCCAGCATCCCAAAGACTCCATGGACTTATTTTTAAAAATATGAACACTGCCAACTCAGGAGGGTTATTGTAAGAGGGCTGCCATGTGTACAGCAACCAGCACAGAGACTGACACATACTGGGGATCCAAGAAACGTTCACCCTTTTACCTTTATCACTATAAAAAAACTGGTAATGGTAGGAAAAATATGGACAAGGGTCAAGAGCCCTGTGTCTTAGTTTGTGCTGTTCCACTAATAAGTTATGTGACCTTGCTAAGGTCACTTTACTTCCTGGGCTTTATTCTCCAATGGGGCTTGAACTGGATTCATTCAACAACTATCACTGAGCTCCTACTATGTGCCAGGCGCTGTTTGCTCATGTGGTGAATAAATTAATAAATGTGTGTGTGAATAGTGGTAAGTGACAGGCAGATTAATTATAATCTGGTCTTATGACAGAGATGTCCTGGGTGACTCTTTCAATGGAGTACTTAGAGAGACCTGTGTGAAGAGGTGAACTTTATACCAAGACCTCCAATGATAAGAAGGGGTCAGCCATTGGAAGATCAAGGGGAGATGCTGTGCAGGCAGAGGAAACAGAAAATGCAAAGGCTACCTCAGAAGAAAAAGCCTGGTGGCTTCTGAAGTCCTTTCCAGGTCCAGCAGTCTTTATCTTGTGTTCTCTGCAGTCTGGATGTGACTTTTGTGGATGGCACTGGGGTAAGTCAAATGGCAGTTCTTTTACGGGGCTGATTACTGTCACAGAGAGCTGGAGAGTGATGCATTTACCCTGGTTCTACCAAGGTCCAACTCAGCAAGGGAAGATCATAACCAAGCCTGGAAGAGAAATGGAGCTAAAAGAACAAAGAAATGGTTGGGTCGTGGACTGAAAGGGATCCATGGAGACTGGAGCCAGGTTCCTTTCAGAACACCCAGCAGGCCCTGGTTATAAGACCCAGAGAAACAATGCTGGAAGCTACTGCTTGGACAGCCAGATGGTTTTTTGAACATTCTTCACTGAAGCTGAAGAAAGGTGGAACTAAGTGAGGAAGACATAAGAATGAGGGTCTAGGCCAGGAATATTCTGGTCTCAGAGGACAGAACAGAGATACTCATTCATTCTCTTGTTTAACAAATATTCACTGAGGAGCTCTATTCTAGGCCTGTTCTCTTTGATAGGACTATGTCACTACACAAATCAAACAAAAGCCCCTAGAAAAATCCTTCTCTTGTGCTAGGGGATGCTGACAGGTACTCTGAGGCCATGGTCTTTAACCTGGACAAGTTGGGACCCTTTATTTGCTCTCAATATTGAGCACCCAATCTGTCTGATGTGAGGTTGCTGGCACTATCCCAACCACACTAAGCATGCAGACACGTAATGACAGGCTTATGGGGAGTTTCAAAGCTCACAGCAATGATCTCTCACCCTCACACCACCCTGCAAGCTCACGAAGGTGAAGGAGTTTACTCAGGCTCCCCACACTGGGAGTCTAGACTCCAACCCAGGTCATCTGGCAGAGCAGTTAACATCTTCCAGTTACATCATTCTGTTACTTAGTAGGACAGTTATTGTCATGTGTTGAAGTAACCAATACAAACCTTCATGTTGGAAGCAAGAACTGTAAAGAGGCAGACATGGAGAGCATTCGCTCTGACATGTGGCAGCAGTTACTTCCAGGAACCTGGGCAGCATCCTGGGTCTCTGGCATCTACAAAGCACTTGAGTGGCAGCGCATGGTGGCAGCAGCAAAATGTCCTCACTGCCTTAGTTTTGTTGCATGATTTGGAAGACTGTTCCCAGGTACACTACCTATGATCCAGGCAGGTCCTCCTGAAGACATTCTGAATCACCCCATATTCATTTTAATAAATTCAATTTTGCTTAAATTAACCATATTCGGTTTCTGTTGCTTAAAACTAAGGATCATGACTGTTAGGCTTACTACATCATTTGTTCCCATTTACCAGCAGGATAGGGTAGGTTTTCTACAGCTCTGAAAAAAAGGGCTTGGGATTGTGGCTCAGTGGTAGCATGCTCGTGTCTCATGTGTGAGGCACTGGGTTCAATCCTCAGCACATAAAAATAAATATAAATAAAGGTATTGTGTCCATCTACAACTAAAAAAATATTTTAAAAAAATTTATTGGTGGCTTAAAACAACAGTGGTTTCTTTCTTGATCACCATTACACCGCATGAGCACTGTAGGTTGACTGAATTTTCCTGAGACAAATTTTAAAATATTTTAAACTAAATAAAAATGAAAATGCAATTTACCAAAATTTGTGGATGCCAGCAGGGGTTGGAGGGGAAATTATAATACTAAATGCAGATATGAAAAAAAAGAAGAAAGATCTAAAATGGGTCATCTAAGCTTCTGTCTTTAGGAAATTAAAGAAAAGAGAGTAACAGAAACCTAAAAATGCATAATAAAAGGAAATAATAAAATTAGAGCAGAAATCAATGAAATTGAAAACAGGAAATCAATACAGAAAATCAACAAAGCCAAAAGGTGGTTCTTTCAAAACAAATTTTGTAAATGATAACTTCTAGTCAAGCTATCAATTACTAATACTAGAAATTAAAGAGGAGTAGGGCCCAGTGACACAAGCCTACAATCCCAGCTACTTGGGAGGCTGAGGCAAAAGAATTGCTTGTTTGAGGCCAGCCATGGGCAACTTAGTGAAACCCTGTCAGAACATTTTTTTAAATTTTTAAAAAGCTGGGGATGTATCTCAGTGGTAGAGTGCTCACCTAGTGTGTAAAGACCTAAGTTCCATCTCTAGTAAAGAAAAAAATAAAATACATAAAAAAGAGGAGCCATATCTACTGATCCTATGGGCATCAAAAGCATAATAAAGGAATATTATGAAAAATCCTATGCCTACAAATTTCATAACTTATATAAAACAGATTTATCCTTTGACAGATATAAACTAGTAAAACTCACATGAGGAGAAATGGATCATATGAACAGGCCTACATCTACTGAAGAAATTGAATTAATAACCTTCCAAAAGAAAACACCAGGTCCAGATGGTTTCATTAGTGAATTTTACTAAACATTTAAGGAGGAAATTATACCAATTCTCTATAATTTCTTCCAGAAAATAGAAGCAGGGGGAACATCTCCTAACTCATTCCATGAGGTCATCGTTGTCCTGATACCAGAATCAGATAAAGACATTACAAGAAAGGAAAATTACAGACCATCTTACTCATGAACATACAGACAAAAAACCTCAGCAAAATGTTGACAAATCAAATTCAATAAGATGGAGAAAGAATTATAGGCCTGATCAAATGAGATTTATTCCAGGTATGCAAGGTTGATTCAACATTTGAAAATTAGTTCACACATCCATGACATCAGCAAGCTAAAAAAGAAGAGTAAAATACACATTCATATCAACAGATGCAGAAAAAAATTGATAAAATCCAGCACTTATTCATGATTTTTTAAAATCCCTCAGCCAACTAGGAACAAAAGGAAACATCTTTACTATGCTTGATATAGAAATTCTACAAACCCTAACAGCTAATATTATACTTAATGATGAGAAACTAGATGATTTCCCCAAATCAAGAACAAGGAAAGAAGGTCTTCTCCCACCCTTCTATTCAACATTAGACTGGAAGTCTTAGCTAATGCAGTAAGACAAGAAAATGATATAAAATTAAAACAAATGAAGGGAATGAAATAAAATTAGTCTGTAAATGACTTGGTTATGTTTAAAATGTCAAAAAAATGACCCTAAAAAAAGCTTCCTGGAACTAACAAACGCTGATAGCAAGGTTTCAGGATACAAATTTAATATACAAAAATAAATTGCTTTCCTATATGCCTGCAATGAACAATTGGAATATGAAATTTAAGACACAATAGTATCTATATAAGTACCAAATTCCAAAATACTTAGGTATAAATCTAACAAAAAGTATAAAATCTATATGAGGAAAATTATACAACTCTCATGAAAAAGTCAAAGATCTAAATAAATATACATTTCATGTTCATGAATAGGAAGACTCAACATCATTAAGATATCATTAAGACCAACTTGATCTATGGATCTATGGACTGGATGCATAGTGAATTATTTATTGTATGTCAACAAAATGATTCCAAAGTTTCTATGAAAAGGCAAAAGACAGAGAATAGCCAAGAAAAATACTAAAGAAGGAAATTTTAAAAACTAATGTTACCTGATTTCCTGAAACTCCTATGAAGTTTCAAAAATCAAGACAGCATATTATTGGAGAAAGAACAAACAAATAGATCAATAGACCATTAAAGAGTCCAAAATAGACCCACACAATATACACCACCTACCTTTTTTTTTTTTTAAATGTCTTTATTTTATTGCTTTGTACGTGGTGCTGAGGATCGAACCCAGGGCCTCACACATGTGAGGCAAGCACTCTACCGCTGAGCTACAATCCCAGCCCCCACCACCTACCTTTGACAAAGCAGCAAAGGAAACTCAATGAAGAAATGACAGTCTTTTTGACAAATAGTATAGAACTATTAGACATCTCTATGCAAACAAATTAATCTAGATACAGGCTTTCTTCCTACTTCTCACCAAAAAAATTAACTCAAAATGGATTTCAGGCCAAAAGTTAAAATTATAAAACTTCTAGAAAACAATGTAGAAGAAAATTTATGTGATGTTGAGTTTGAAGCTGAGTTTCCGATACAATACCAAAAATGTCATACTTGAAAGAAAAAGATAAGTTGAACTTAATTAATACTTCTTCTCTGCAAAAGATACTACTAAGAAAATGAAAGGACAAGCTACACACTGGGAGGGTATACTAACAAAACATATATTTGATAAAGGTCTTGTAGAAATAGAAAAAAACTCTCAAAATACAATAATAAGAAAATAAACAACCTAATTTTAAAGTAGGCAAAATATCTGAACAAGCACTTCATCAAAGAAGTTATACAGATGGTAAACAAGCATATGAAAAATGTTCAATGTTGTATGTCATTAGAGAATTACAAATTAAAATGAGATACCACTATATAAGTACTACAACGGCTAGTTAAAAAAGAAAAAAACACCTGGCAATTTCAAATATCATAAGGATACAGAACTGTAGGAACTCTCATTCATTGCTATTAGGAAAGCAAAATGGTATGCCCACTCTGAATGACAGTGTGGCAGTTTCTTACAAAGTTAAACATAGTCTTCCTGTGAGATCCAGCAATCACACTCCCAGGCATTTATACAACTGAGTTGAAAGCTTAGGCCCATATGAAACCTGCACACAAATATTTACCACAGCTTTACTCATATTAGTCAAATTCTAGAAGCAGCTGAGATGTCCTCAATACATGAGTGAATAAGCAAACTATGTTACACACAACGGAATTTTGTCCAGGACAGAAATGAACTCTTAACTCATGAAGAGATTTGGAGAAAACTTAAATGCATATTGCTGAGTGAAAGAAGCCAGTCTTAAAAGGCTAAGCTTGGCGTGGTGGCACACGCCTCTCATCCCAGCACTTAGGGTAGTTGAGACAGGAGAATCACAAATTCAAAGCCAGCCTCAGCAACAGTGAGGCGCTAAGCAACTCAGCGAGACCCTGTCTCTAAAAAACACAAAATAGGGCTGGGGACGTGGCTCAATGGTCGAGTACCCCTGAGCTCAATCCCTGGTACCAAAAAATAAATAAATAAAATTCTTAAAATAAAATGTATGATTTTATGTACATATGTACATACTATATGATTTCAACAAGATGGCATTCTGGAAAAGGAAAAACTACAGGCATCAAAAAGATCAGTGGGCTAAGCATGGTGGTACCTGCCTGTAATCCCACCTACTCAGGAGACTGAGGCAAAAGATTGCAAGTTCAAGGCCAGCCTCAGCAACTTAGTGAGACCCTGTCTGAAAATAAAAAATAGACCTGAGGGTATAGTTCAGTGGCAGAGCACTTGCCTAGCATGCATGAGGTCCTGGGGTCAATCTCCAATACTATAAAAAGGGATAAATAGGTGAAGCACAGGATATTTCTAAATCAGTGAACTGCATGGAACTACAATGATGGATACATGACATGCATTTATAAAAATCCACAGAACTGAACATGAATGAAAATTAATAATAATGTGTCAATATTATTTCATTAATTGTAACAAATGTACCACACTAATGCATAAAGTTAATAATAGGGAAACATGGGTTGGGGATATAGCTCAGATGGTAGAGTGCTTGCCTTGCATGAATAAGGCCCTGGGTTCAATCTCCAGTACCACAAAAAAAAATAGTAATACTAATAATAATAATAATAATAAAGCTGGGCACAGTGGCACATGCCTGTAATCCCAGCACTTTGGGAGGCTGAGACAGGAGAATCGCAAGTTCAAAGCCAGCCTCAGCAATGGTGAGGCGCTAGGCAACTCAGTGAGACCCTGTCTCTACGTAAAACACAAAACAGGGCTGGGGATGTGGCTCAGTGGTCAAGTATCCCTGAGTTCAATCCCTGGTACCCCCTCAAAAAAGAATAATAATAATAATAGGGGAAACTGCCAGTGGGGAAGATATATGGAAACACTGAGCTATCTGCTCAGTTCTACAAATCTATAACTGTGATAAAAATAATAAAGTTCAGAAATTTTGTTTAAATTGATGCCTTTCAACAATGGCTTCCTTCTTGGTCACAATAATATCTATATCATATTGGTTGCTTTTTCCTCATGCATAGAGGAGAAAAAATGATGATGGGGCTGGGGATATAGCTCAGTTGGTAGAGTGTTTGCCTTGCATGCACAAGGTCCTGGGTTCAATCCCAGCACTACAAAAAATAAAAATAAAAAATGATACTATTGAAATCAATTCCTGAATGTAGACATGTTTGAGGGAGTCCTGTCCTTGGACTTCATAGTTATACAGAGGAGCCCATTCTTTTTGTGCTAAAGCTGGTTTGAGTTAAATTTCTATCACATGCAAATCAAGTAGATGAAAGCTCTCCATCTTGAATATCCTCAGTCAGTATAAGATGAAGTGTAGAAAACCACACAATGGTTCTCAAAGAAGATGAACCATTTGATCCCCAGTTCCACAAAGAAAGAAAGAAAAGGAAAAAAAGATGTACCACAAGGTCACATTTCATTAAAAGCCAGTCATCCACCCACACCTACCTAAGGGAGGGGGAATGCAATTTTATCATGTGCCCAGAGAAAGGAAAATCAGAATAGCAGTCATTAGTCCTAATAACTACCACCCCCGTTTTCTGGCCCAACATTACCACCAAGGCGTGTGCACGCACACACACACACACACATGCACACACAAAGGAAATCATTGTGGCAGCAGATAGAGAAACATGGTAGCCACTCTGAGACAGTGGCTCTGCAAGCCCACTAATGGCTGCCAGTGACATTGCTATGCCTCAAGCTCCACCTGCTTAATTGCTTCTTCCCTCTGAAATCCCTACTGAAAAACCTAGCTCTTTTATAAAATTCTCCCTTGGCTCCATACCCTCGGTATCAATTTACAAGAAGGAAATAATCCAAAAAGCGACAGAAGGAAGGCTGAGAAAAGTGTGTTTCAAAAAGGCTTTGTAGGTAAAGAAGATCAAGGACCTCAGTACCAGCTTTCCCTCCACTGAGTATTGCTCAGCAAGCGGCTTGACCTGTCTCTTCACCGGCAGCCACAAAAGCAGATGGCAGGCTACAAAAGGACACTTAGTTGTAAAGAATTATAAAGTCATGTTCTGTTGATGGTGGCCAAGAATGCCTTAAGCATTCTAAAGCTGAGATAAAGGAAAGAAAAGGTATTACTAAAGACTACTTGATTTGCATGTGACTGAAAATTAACTCAAACCAGCTTAAGCACAAAAAGAATGGGCTCCTCTGTATAAGCAAGAAGTCCAAAGATGGGCTCCCTCAAACATGTCTGCATTCAGGAGTTGGTTTCAACAATACCATCAGATTCTCTCTCTCTCTCTCTTGCATGCGTTCTCTCCTTTTCTCTCTCCCCACCCCTGACTTTGCTTTTCTGCATTGATTTCATTCTAAGATAATTGTCCCCTAGATAACTTACGAAATTGGCTCAGTGAGTTAAATCTATCCCACATTTCCAGGAAGTTCAGCCTTTCAGAAAGAGAGGGACAGAAACACAGAAGCAGAGAAAGAATACCTCAGCTACTTCCAGCCAGTGTCAGAAGGATGCTGAGCTTCCCACTCCTTGGTATTTATCCAAAAGAACTAAAATCAGCATCCTGTAGTGACACAGCCACATCAATGTTTATAGCAGCACAAGTCACAACAGCCAACTTTTAGAACCAGTTCAGGTGCCCAACAACAGATGAATGGATAAAGACAATGTGGTGTTATATACACAGTGAGGTTTTATTCAGCCATAAAAAAGAATAAAATTATGGTGTTTGATGGTAAATGGATGGAACTGGAAAACATCATATTAAGTGAAGTAAGCCAGATTTAGAAAGTCAAGGGTCAAATGTTTTCTCTCATATTCAGAAACTAGAGTAAAATAGAGGGGGATGGGGAAAGATTCCACAAAAATAGGGGGAGATTAGTGGAGTAGAAGAAGGGGACCAAGGGTAGGATGGAGGGATGGAAAAAGGGAGTAACTGCAGGATCAAATTGACCAAATGATGCTATGTACATAAATGAATATACCACAGTGAATGTCGCCTTCATGTATATCTATAAAGCACCAATTTAAAAAATAAATAAGTAGAAGAAAAACCAGTAGAACAAAAGAAAGGGGAACAGGGGAGGGAGGAGGGGAGAGCAAGAGGAAATACATGAGACTGAAATGGAACAAATCATATTCCATGCCTGAATGCTTATGTTGAAATGAACCCCACTATCATGTATAACTATAATGCACTCATAAAAACATGTTTATAAAACGGATGCTGAAGATACTAGTTGATTAGGTACATGTGACCATTCGTGAGCCAATTGCCATGATCCCACTGGATCAATATGGAATAGATCTCTTGTTAGAAAAGATGTTTGTTTCCAGGGCTGGGGTTGTGGCTCTGTGGTAGAGTGCTTGCCTCACACGCATGAGACACTGAGTTGGATCCTCAGCACCACATATAAATAAATAAATAAATAAATAAATAGTATTTTTAAAAAATGTTTGTTTCTAGAGGGGAAGAGAGCTACAGCTTCCAGAGCCAGCCAACAAGGAGGGGAAAGGTCAGGCAAAGGCATAGACACCCACATACCCAGGCAGCCCTTCCACCCTTAGACTGCCCCTCTTGGACATGGGCCTGTGCTGTTCCAGGACTGTCTAAGAATGAAGGCAGAATCACTCCTCCAGAGCTGTAGCCCTGTGGCCATCCTCCATGGAGATGGGATTTGCCTGAAGACATTCTTCCAGCCCCTCCCAGGCTGAACACTTCCTTTATAATATGCTGTTTTACTCAGCTTTTTTGCCAGTGTGGCCAAAAGACCTGACAAGAACATTTGTAGAGGAGAAAAAGGTTGTTTGGCACTCACAGTTTCAGAAGACTCAGTCCATAGATGACCAACACCATTGCTCTGTGCCCAACAAGGGTGTGACAGAGGAAAGCAGCTCAGGATGTGGTCATTAGGAAGCAGAGAGCTCTACGCTCATCAGGGTCAAAATAGTCACGTCCCCAGTGACCAGCCTCCTCCAACCACACCTACCTGCCTACAGGCACCACCCAGTTAATTCCTATCAAGAGATGGCTGTCCTGATCGTGTTAAACCTCTCATAACCCAATCATTTCACCTCTAAACTTTCTTGCATTGTCTCAAACATGAGCTTTTTGGGGACACCTCATATTTAGATATGATAATACATGCACATCCACCTTGTGTCCCACTACCAGCCCATGAGTATCTTCAGAAAAATGCCAGTCTGTATTTTTCTTTGCCTTCCACCACATGGCACAGACATAGCATTCAGCCAGAACTGGATACATTCCTAGATCTATGGATTCATGAATGGACAGAATAAGGAGTTTCCAAGAAAGTACAAGATACTTTCCAGGACATTTTTACTTTGTCTAGCATGATTAGAATATATCTTAGTAAAAAGAACAGATAAAACAAATAAAAGCCATGACAAGAATAAATTAACTCTGTATGATTTAGATCAGTGATTAGAGGGTACGAAGTTAAAAAAAAATTTAAACAAAGACAGGTTCCCACAGTTATGGAGTGCACTTTGAGACATCTTTTGCTTCTTGTAATTTGTGCTCAAATCTTATTCATCATCAGTAATGTGATCCTCAAAGAGAAGATCCTTGGAGATCTCATGTGATCCTCAAAGATCCTTGGAGAGCAACTTGGATTGGAAGCCTCTGTGGTGCTTTGATTAGTGCAGAGAAACAAACCCTATGGCTTTAAGTCCTGCCCATAGAAAAGTCCACGGTTGCCCTGTCCCTGGCCACCAGGACTTTACTCATCTCAACTGTCCTCCGTCTGGGAATTCATGACATCTCCTCTTGCACTGAGTCAAAGTCCCCCCCCTCCCTCCTCTGACATATGCAGACTACACATTAGCATGGTAATGTCTCATGCCATTAGTGAGTAACGTGCTGAATAATTAGGCTATGAAAATCTAATGGCAGGGATTTTTGTTTTATTAGCAATTTTCCATCCTATTGTGTTAATTTCATCTCCTGTCAGCCAGCTTTCTAAGTAAACAATGATCACAGGCAGACATCATTTCCCAGCACATTGTGCTGCCCTGGGTAACTTAACAGACCAGAAAATGGCTTAAGTTGCCTTTTGTCTTGCAGTCTCTGCATTCTGTGCATGTCACAATATATCTAGTCCCGGATTTCTTGTGACCCTGGGATATTCATTTCCTCTTTGCCTGGATCTTTCCGTCTGTTCTCAATCTCCACTTCCTTCCTGCTCATTCCTGTTCTTCTTCCTCTTCCTTTTTCTTCCCTCTCCTCTCCCACACCTCTACATGCCTACCTACAATGATACTTACTGCACTGTTCAAAATCATTCACTTCGAAGATAGGCACAGTGGCGCACTTTGTGAGGCTGAGGCAGGAGGATCACAAGTTCAAAGCCAGCCTCAGCAAAAACGAGGTGCTAAGCAACTCAGTGAGACCCTGTCTTTAAATAAAACACAAAACAGGGCTGGGGATGTGGCTCAGTGGTCAAGTACCCCTGAGTTCAATCCCTGGTACCCGCCCCCCCAAAATTATTCACTTTGAATAATTTTAACACTCATTCTTACCTTCCCTGGTCCCTCATTTCTCACACACTGCTCTAATTTCTTCCACTTTTCTCCTCAGTTCATCTGCTTTTCTTCCCACTTGACCATCTCCTGATCATTCCTTCTTTCCCCTCCTTCCACTTCTCATTCTTCCTAGCTCCTGAGAGCTGTCTCGCAGACTCTTACCCCTCACCCTCACCCCCCACACACACGTACACAATTCATTCTCTGCTTCTTGCTTGCTGAAATGCTTGGCTGACAGATGATTCATTCAGGGCCCAGTTTTGTTGAAAAGTTTAATGTTAAAAAAGAAAAGAAAGAATCAGGCACCGTGGTGCACGCCTGTAATCCCAGCACTTAGGGAGGCTGAAACAGGAGAATCGCGAGTTCAAAGCCAGCCTCAGCAATGGCGAGGTGCTAAGCAACTCAGTGAGACCCTGTCTCTACATAAAACACAAAATAGGGCTGGGGATGTGGCTCAGGGGTCGAGTGCCCCTGAGTTCAATCCCCAGTTTCAAAAAAAAAAGAGAAAGAAAGAAAGTTTAATGCTTTTTCTGTGATATCCCCACAGTCATCAAACATCTGCAAGTTTCTCCCAGAGCTAAGCAATATACTATTACTTAGTATATTGTTGTTGTCCAAGTTACAAAAGCAGTCGCCAAGACCTGGAGAAAGACAGCAATGGCTGGATCACCACATGGGACAGATGTGGCTAGGGAAGAGGGGTTATGCCTGATTATTGCCCTTAATTCTGTTCTGCTCCTTTCTCTTGGGCTCTAGGAGAGTGTAATCTGGATCCTCCAAGGCAGAATCATGTTTATTAGTTCTACTCAAATATCCAGGACAAAGAACTACAATAATGAGGTAATATGTCCTTTAAAAAATGATATAGGCAAATTCCAATAATTCAAGCACACAATCTATGCGTCCATACCCTGGCAAGCTGCCATCTGGAGCAGCAGTTTAGGACAAGCCAAATCAACTCATAGTTTTCATAATTAGCTCACAAAATGCAACACAATTACCCCCCCTGCTAAGAGGCACAAATGCTGTCCCTTTGATTCTTACCCACCCTTGCCTCCTCATCATTCAGTCACATTTTCACACCTCCTCCTCTATCTGTAATGCTTAACCCCTATATAGCTATTTGACCTCTTTAAAAGATCAACTGATTTAAAACATGAGATTTTAGCCCTACAGAAGACTATCATGGTTCCGGTGAACAAGAGATCCAGGAAAGACTATAAGAAGCTTTTGAAAAGCATCAAGACTCAAAAGGATCTGAGATTTTTGCAAATTGGTCATACACCCTTAACTATGCAGTGAGAAGTACAAAAAGAATTGCAGAGTAATTCGTGACCTCAAGAAAATGTGAATTGCATAGTGTAATAGGAGTAGGTAACAATTAGATTGTGGGAAACACGCTCTATGTAAATCTGCACTTTAAAAGAGAAATAGTTAATATAGTTTTGCGATGTCAAAGGTGATTCAAAGCAGGTTTTAAACATTCCTGGGTGGGAAAACTAGACAACCAAAGCAAAAAGGTGAGTGTGAAAGGTCTAGGACCACACCTTCTTCCTCTCCACTCTTACCATGTGTCCATACTGATATCCTGCAGTAGCAAGCACACGCTTGCGCATACACACCCACACTGCACATGCAAAAATCACCCACCACAGACAACTTCACCTTGCATTCAGAGCATCAGTATTCAGCACCACGGCCAGCGCCTGAGGCAGCAGGAGGGAGAGAAACCCAGAGGGGGACTTCCAGGAAAACATAATCCTTCTCTCCATCCTCAGCCATGGGGTACTTATTTCTTTCTCTTGTTTCTGATGCCTCTTCCCTCTGGGTCCACTCAGGACCACTGTGTCTAGGTGTCCATAAAGATCGATTATGTTCTAGTAATATATTCACTGATTACCTGAGAAGGAAGAGAAAGAAAAGCATCCTCCTGCACTACACATGGACATAGCTCTCTCTCCTTCAAAGAAGCCAAATGCATTTGACAAATACTGTAAACTCCTCCCCACATCCTGCGTTTGCTGACTGAGAGGAGGCCCTGCAGTCAAGCTATCTGGGATAGGTTCTGACACATACTATATAGCCTTGGGCCAGTCATTAACAAAATAGGAATGAAAATGCTAGCTACCTCATTGATTTTGTTGTTGTTATTGTTACTATCACACTGTTATTTGCACACACTGGAAGCCTTCCTATGGCTTGAATAGACTGTGTCTCAAAGCCTTTTTTGCTATTTCCTACACTTACAAGCCAAGCTTTCCCAGAATAGCCACGTGGCTGACTTCCTCACCTCCTTCACCCTACAGCTCCCTGATTACACCCTATAGCTCCTCCATCTCCCCTGCTCCCTACCTACCATTCCCACTTGACTATTCTTCTTCAAATGTATAACATCCAAGGTGTTAAAGAGTATCTTTATGTTTTCTTCTCTTTCTCCTCTTAGAATATAAGTTCCATGAGGGAATTAACTATGTTTTGTTCACTTGTATTGCCCTTCCATGAAAACTGCACCTGGGATATAATAGGTGCTCAAAAACACTGGCTGAAAGCAGCATTATTATTACTGTTATCAAAAAGATTGTTCAGGGATGGTTTTCTCTGTTTTGTACAAACAGAAAAAAGTGTGGCCCACCTATAAAATGCAAGCTGGTAGCACACAAATGATGAATTGAGCCAATCCTTTAATCTATTTTACTACAATAGCCCATATGGATGTGGTTAGTGAGACACCATCTGAGAAGGTCCCAATACTGAATAACAGTTCTTCATCTCCTCCACTCCACCCAGAGGCCAACCCAGGGCTCTGGGGAGGCTGCTGAAGGATGGCAAAGCTCTGGTTCAGTGGGCACCCCAAAAGGCACACTTAGGAATTCTGACTCGCATGGGCCTTCCTGGCATTTCTTATGAGGGCTTGACCACAGCTAGGCAGGGATCAGCACTGAGAAGGCCCCACCATGAGGGTTAGATACATCAGGTTCATCTCAGTCCATCCTACAACAAAGAACCACCTGAACCTCATGCCACCCTCCTGCCCTCCAAAGACCCGTATTTCTCCCACAGCCGCGGGTTATCAACGTGAAGAGCACAAGGGAGGGATCATTCCTAATCTGCAAACAAGTTGCCTCCAAATCGGCCAGAGTTTCTAATCTAACCTGTTTATATAAGTCCTCATCTCAGAGCCAGGAATGAGGGAGAAGATGGGCCTGAATTCCTCATGTGCAGAGTTGCCTGAGCTCAGGATGAGGTCACATGAAAACCTCTTGGGTCATGACTGTCCCAGTAAAGAAAGGACTCTCTGGGGGACAGGATATTCCAAACTTGGGCTGGTAAAGTCTATCAGGGAAATTATTTTCTCCAGACACTGAGCCTTGGGGGTTAAATAAAAATAGTCAGGACAAGACAGATTAAGGAATAAATGAGAAATTCTGGTTCTGCCGCAAGATGGCCTTTAAAACTAGCCTCAGTCCAGTGAAAGTGAGTCCTGTGAGGGGCTGGAAGGCACAGTCACAAACTAGGTCAGTATACCCATGGCAGGTGGGAGGAAGAGGACAGGTCACCCTGAGAAACTAGTACTGACTCCTCCTGTGTCTTACCATGTACATCATTTTCATATTTACCTCAACTATGTAGATAATCACAGAAGCACAGAGACTCATGTGGAAGAAACATTAGAAGCCAAACAGCTCAGACTCCATCCAATACTAGTCTGCCTATACTAGCAGTTGCCTGCTCTCCATGCTAAGTATGAGTCTATCCAGAGTCATCCAAATATGGTACAAACCTGTTTGCATTTCTGATCAGCAGAAAGGTTATTTATCCACATTCTAGAACAACAGAAGCCAGAGTGAGGGCCTGGTATATTCAAGATCTGGCTGAGAGATCTGCCCTCACTTCTCCAAGAAAGACTAAAAACAATACCTGGCTGTCCAGCCTCCCCAAGAGAATTGTGGACACATACTGTGTTCCAGTAGACTATTGGTGTCTTTTAATCTTGCTTTTAAGCTTTGCTTCCCAAAAGATACTAAGCAGAGTTGCCTCCAATTTTAGCTCATCACTTCTAGCCAGGCATATGAAACATGGGAACCCAGAAAAGTCATGGCTCAAAGGTTTGTGGGGGAGGGAGGCATGGAAAAGAAGTGGTCCGTGATTAAAGCCCAGTTTGCTCTTCATCCAGGGCCTGCATCACTGCCCATTCAATGCCCATGTGCATGCTCTCTAGTACTCACCCAGGGTAGGGCCATGTCTTTCAAAGTCATTGAAGTAGGTCATAGTGGATCATTCACAAATGCTCAGTGGAGAACATATGCAAGAGTCCAAGAGGCAGGGCTTGGCAGTCAGGGTTGGCAAACTGTGTAGAAGCCATAGCTGGGTCATGGGGAAAGAGTGTGGGCCACCAGAGTTGCTTCAACAACCCTCATAAAGACAGTCAACTAGCACAGTTATTACTTTAGCAGCCACCTTGTAGAACAGCCATCTGTTGAGCATCAGATTTTTTACCCACCTTTTCCTACAGCATGCTAAGCAGGGCTGGTGACACAGAGCCTCTCAAAAGAGGCCTCAATTCAAGATCCTGTTGCATTAAGGAATTTCAACGAAGAAGCAATGGCTTGGGATTGAGACACCTGATTTAGCCATTAATAGGGTATGATCTAATCTGAAAAATGGGGGATAGAGGGAATGCCAGGTCCCAGCATGGCAGGGACAATAAATGAAATCATGCATTCTCAGCCATTGGAACTCCCAGAAGAAATTATAAAATGCATGCCAGGTGGTGTTATTAATGACAGAGTCAGGTGCTTCCTAAAGTCTGCATTTACTATGAAAAGGTAATGGTTAACTGTTTCATCTTCTCAGACTACACTAAGCAAAACATCCTGGCATTAAAGGAATGACCTGCCGCTCTGATCTTTATTTGGAATTTCACCTTTTGCATTGGCTTACTGATGACAGGAGATGCTGCTAAGAGAGTTAGTTCCAAGAATATTAATTAACTTCCTTATTTGGTGATGCACACTTGCCCCTCTCCCCCAACCTCTCTGTCTCCTTTGTTAACACAGGCAACAACTCCTCAAAAGTTATTTTCCCAACAGCCACAGCAGCAAAAAGCAATAGCAGCCTCAACAGCCACAAAAAGAGGCAGCAGTGAGCAGAGCATCCAGAGCTTTCCTTTCTCTTCATCTCAGGAAGCCAGGGAGGCTGTGCCAAGTTCTGGTGAGGGGGCTGGCTGCTCCAGAATCTCAGTTCTTCTCCAGGAGCCTGGCACTGGGGACAGCAGTTGCCATGAGCACACACACCAAACAGGGTGGCTTCCAGCTGGCGGGGAGAGCTGTATTCTTAGCACTATTGGGAGGAGCCGAGGAAGGAAGGAAGGACCAGAGCCAGCTTCTGGCTAGAACTGAGACACAGCCGGGATAAGAGTGGGGGATCTCAAAGCCATAAGGTAGCACCATGGAGTTGGACACAATCTCTAGCAAGGAAATCCATCTGTCCTTGAGACTCAGGGAGGGAGAATCCTTTCCTGAAGGTCACAGGAAGATGGAAAGGAAAGGCCAACTTTCCAAAGGACTCCGGCTCTGCGTCAGAGAGCTAGAAAAACAGCCAGCCTGTAAATAAGCACAAGACATCAGAGTCAACAGATTCAGCCCTCTGGGCACCTGAGCCACACTTCTAGATGAGGCACACAACCAATTTTACATGTCCTCATGGTACATAACATTTGGATAATGCATTAATATTTAGAAAAGCCTTCTAGAAAATATTTTAAGTCTCAGTAGCTTTACCCGAAATTGCAGATTCTATTCGCCAGTGAAACATCTATCAACCCAAACTCCAACACCACGTCCCTGGGACATTGAGATGTCCCCTAACCCAAATCTGGCCTGGACTCCTCTTGTCCCCTCTCCTAGCAGACACTGTTAAAATGCCTGAGAAGGGGTTCCCAGAATATGGCACAGGAAGAAAACAGGAAAAGTATTTCTGATAAACTAACAGGGAGCTGAGGCAGGCAGAGGTGGACAGGGAAGAGTCTGGAACCATACCTCTTGGGTGGAAGAAGAGCTGGCTCTCACTCCCACTACACCAAGGAGCTCAGGTGAGAGAGCAGGTAGAGGGCTCTGCATGGTACCTGGTCCTAGTTGACTATTCAGTAAAAATATTACTCAGAACACCTGCGGGGAAGGCATGGCACTTCCCCAGGACAGGCAGAGGCCTGGACCAAGGCAGGATATATAAGGGACAAGTCCATCCACTCAGCAAATTTCCTGCAAAGAAATGTCTTGGGGAATGCACAACCCTTATTGACTTGGGGCTCTCACTTTAGCTGCAATGTGCCTTCTTCCTTTTTTTTTTTTTAAGTCCCTGAATCCTGGCCCAGAGGGGACCTCCTGTTCCCATAAGCCCTTGGCTCCTTGGTGGAAATCTGACTCTAAGAAAAGCAGGCGAGAGAAGCAGGAAGGTCTTCCCTTCATCCCTACTCCCACCCCCGCCCCGCGACCCTACCTTCCCCAGCTTCCTTAGGTCCCCGCAACACCTGTTGGGGTGAGAGCCAAGTCTTGGCAGCTCGCGCCCCTCCCCGCGGCCGCCCCTTCCTGCAGCCCGGGATCCCCCTCCTGAGCGCGTCCCGCACCTGTATTTGTTAATCAAGCCGCAGAGGACGCAGTAATTGCCCGGCAGAAAACACGGGTGCAGATGTTAGGGAGCGCCGGGGCAAAAGCACTAAATGAGATTCTTGTTTTCCAAACAGAGCCCGAGATTTAATTACAGCCTTTCCAAGTGCTTATTAAAAACCCTTATTTTTTTTCCTTATTGTTTTCCTGCATGGCGCATATTGAATCAGCCGCTGCTGTTGTCTTGTTTTGGAGCGTTCATAAAAAGAACCGATGTGGAACATTGCAAACACAGATTGTACCCAAACAATATCTTCTCCCTTTGCTTTTTCCCTTTTCTTTCTTCCCGCTGAATAATAACATCGCCGAGTGCAGTCAGCGCACATCCGGGCTCTTTCCCAACAGCCAAAGGGGTCTTTGGGCGCCCAAAAACCATCACTTCACCCGCACGAGAAACAGCACAGAGGCCAGGAGAGCAGGAACATACGTCCTGTGGGAAACAGGAGGGGACATGTGCGCACTGGACCTAGAGCCAGACAATCCCGGAGAAGGGAAGTGATGGAGCCAGATTAAGGTGATTCTGTCCCCAGAAGGACCGGGAAGTCCTCCACTAAACCACATAGCCCCTCTTGATGCACTCATCAAGAAGGTCCACAAAGACCTTCGGGCTCTCTTTTTGTTTTGTTTTGTTTTTGTTGTTTTGGGGAGGTACTGGAGATTGAACTCAGGGGCACTCGACCACTGAGCCACATCCCCAGCCCTATTTTGTGTTTTATGTAGAGACAGGGTCTCACTGAGTTGCTTAGCGCCTCGCCGTTGCTGAGGCTGGCTTTGAACTCGCGATTCTCCTGTCTCAGCCTCCCTAAGTGCTGGGATTGCAGGCGTGTGCCACCACGCCCGGCTCGGGCTCTTCTTTGAAGCCCATAAAGTTCTTCATTCGAAAAACGTGGTGTGCTTCCCTGTGCCTTCTCCAGCGGTACCCCTCTATTGATAACCAGCTAGAGTCCCTACAAGTACCATCACTGCTTCCAGGGGACCAGGGCCAGGGCCACAAACAGAAAGGGTTCCACCCAGGGATTCAAATATATAATTTTCTGCTTACCTCTAAATGTTACCACTGTTAGAAAACAAGCCTGTTTCCCAGGCCTTTGTCACAGTTTACACTGAACAAAGTCCTCAGGACACACAGAGGTAGAAAAAATCACAGCCCTCTGGACATCCCCAGGTCCCCAGCAGAGCCTCCTCATCATGAGCCATCCTGCCACCTTCTCCTGCTTGGTCCACCTGCTGCCACCACTTGAATCTGGAACAAGTTTTAAGCAGGAGGCAGCTCCTCTCCCTGGGCCATCTTTCCTCCCTGCTGCTCTTCTGACAGGAACAGCACAAGGAGGTGCCAATTAGTGCCAATTTAGGAAAGTGGTGCAAGCATGGGGAAGATTTCTCATCAAACAATGTTTAAAATTCTATTCTTTCTCTCAGTCCCCTGCTCCTCATAATCCCGCAGCAGCCACAGCGGCCTCCCACCCTCCATCCTGCTCATTATCTCAAGTTGCCCTGAGTGGCCTGGGGAAATGGAGCCCACAGGAGCCCTGCGGAACTCACACCCTGCCATTCTTGCCTCAGGTCTGTCCCAGAGGAGCAGCCACCTGTGCTGAAATAAGGGGTCCAAGACTTTGGCCATGTGACCCCAGAGGAGAACATTTGGTTGCCCCCAGAACTTCATTTTTCTCTGTCCTTCAAAGTCTATTCTTTGATGATACCCAAGGATGGGAGTTAGGGAGAAAGGAATTATAGGAAGACAAGACAATCTGTAGATTCCTTCATGACCCTCCCACCCCTACACAGAGTGGACATCAGCAGTAGAACCCAAGGGACATCACAACCCTACCACACCAGACTGCAAGGCACCTCCCCCCTTCTGGGCTGTGGGCCATGCCCAGGGACGGGCAAAGTGGCAAGACCAGCTGGGGGCTGGGGATATGGCTCAGTTGATAGAGTGCTTCCCTCAGGTTCAATCCCTAGCACTGCAAAAAAAAAAAAAAAAAAAAAAAATCTTGAAAGAGCTGGTATTTCTGATGAGATTCTCCAGGTCTAATCTCCCCAACAGAATGATGGAACATTAGGGCAAAAAAAGAATGTTCAGATCAATTCTCAATGTCACCATTCTGTGTCCAGAGAGGATGAAGCTGCCCAGCCCTTCTTGTGGCTCAGCTCAGGATTCACACCATCTATGTATAAAGAGACCACCTCTTCCTCCAGAGGTGATCAGCAGGGTAGCCTTTGTTGGTTGTGGCTGGATGTCAGGGTCCATGGTCTTGTCACCAGTTTCAAGGGCATGAGGCAGCTGTACTGGTGACAATGGAGACAACCATGATAGGAGCAATTTCCTGGCCTGGTGGTCTGACTCCTTGCTTCTGGCTCTTGCAGTGATGTTGTGAAGACCTAATTCTCTATATAAAATCCCTTTCTACCTGAAATATAGTGGTTTCTGTTCCCTACTGTAAATCCTGACTGACACCAAGGCACCCACTTTGCAGAAAAGTGAAATAACTTGTCCAAGGTCCCACAGCAACTTTTTAAGTCAGAGCTAGGACCAGAATCAGTTTTCCTCACTCTAACCCAGAGCTCTTCAGCAAAGAAGTAGAAAATGACACTTAAATCCCCTCCTCCTTTCCCCCCAACACCCTGCCCCAGCTCAGCAGGTGTGTGTGCATGTGTGTGTAAAGACATGGGCATAGCTGTATGTGCACCCTGGCAGAATGCTCTGCATCTCAATATTGAGGGGGTTTGTCCCTAGTGCCACCAAAAGTCCAGTGGCTCAGCTGCCACCTCTATACTGTGGCTCTATTAAAGATCTTTCAGGGAACAAGTTTTCATTTCATGGATGATTCAGAATCTCTGTTCAGAGGAAATTGATGTTTTGCCAAGGCATTTTCCCACATGAGAGATGGTCAGAACTCACCATCAAAGCAGATAAAGACAATGTAAGTCAGCAGCTTAGAACCACAAATTTTAAAAAATGCTGAACTAGTTGGGCGCGGTGGCACATGCCTGTAATCCCAGCACTTTGGGAGGCTGAGACAGGAGAATCGCAAGTTTAAAGCCAGCCTCAGCAATGACTAGGCACTAAGCCACTCAGTGAGACCCTGACTCTACATAAAACACAAAATAAGGCTGGGAATGTGGCTCAGTGGTTGAGTGCCCCTGAGTTCAATCCCTGGTACCAAAAAAAAAAAAGCTGAACTGATGATAAAAGTCTCTAAAGGTGTTGAAGCTAAAACCCAGGGGGAAGCTGTTAATGCCCTGTCACTGGAAACCAGGGAGAGCTCCACCAGCCAGCCAAGACCCGCACCCAGCCGGCTGCACATCAGCTAGCTGCAGTGAGTTCTGGATGGGGGTTTCCCAACAGGCCTCCACTTGGGGCTCCTGAAGTCTCACCCAGGCCTTTGACTTGGCCAGAGATTCTGAAAATGGAAAATTCAGTCCACTCTTAGGGAGAAGGCAGTGGCCATTATTAGATCAGCAACAGCAGAAGGGTCTATGAAAAAGAGAGAACAGAATTGGATTCCACAGGGGGCCACTGTATTTGACCTTCAGAGAGTACCTATTATTCCCTCCCTCCACCACATCTCCTTTCCTGAATCTAACTCGTTGCTTTATAAGAATCAACCTGTTCTGCTCTCAAATTTCCCCAGCCCTCCCAGCCTCCAGGGCCATGACAGGCCATCTCTCAGTCCAAAGGAGTTTTCCATTTAATCCCTCCCCCATCCTCTCTCCAAAGCCCACAGATAGGCGAGCCCCAGAGTCATTTGTCCCCAAAGCTGATCTACAGACCAGAGCTATCCATGGAGACATTCACATCAGACTTGAGCCAAATGAAAAAAGAAACATCAGGATGATGCTGAATGTGTGCACACGTGCGCACATGTGTGTGTGTTGGTATGAGTCCATGTAAGGTTGCCAACTGACCTTTCTTGGGAAAAATTTTCCTTTGTTCTGAGATATTTCCCCTACTGGGAATAGTCCCTTTTTCCTGTTAAAATAGTCTTTCTTTTATGAATTGACAATTAATGTCATGTTTTCAGGTAGGGAGACAGAAGTCTCTTTTCCTTTTCTTTGTTAATCTCATTTCACCAAAGACATCAACTCCCTCGTGTTAGCCTGGGTGCTTGTTTTTCTTCTTTCTGGTCTACATTGTCTGTGTGCCTACAACTCTATCCCTCTTTCCCTCACCTTTGCAGCTTCTGCTGGTGGACCTCTGGGTTCTCAGGTAGTTGGAAATGACTCTACAAAAGCTGTTCACCTGCCCCAAGTAGGATGCAATAGGCCACTATTCATTCATCCCCTCCTGTGGTCAGCAAGAGCTCCACGGGGATACCAGGACACCTCCAAATGCAGTTTAAAGAAAGACTCCGGGGCTTTCTTCACCCTCATGGCCACCTTCCCAGGCCCACCTCCAGCCTTTGATAGCACTCTAGAGCACCCCCACATATCTCTGAGGCTGATGGTTTAGGAGACCACATGACAGCCAATAGCACATAATGAGGCTCTCTGCAAGCTAAGAAAAGGTGCCCTGAGAGTGTACAAAGCCCTGTAGGTGCCCCACCTAGTCAGCAGAATGAAGTCTGTGCTTCAACTTCCACTGACTTCCCAAACATGCAGTAAACAACCAGGCATTTATTTGGGGAAGAACATTCCAGGCAGAAGCACCAGCAAGAAAAAAGGTCCTAAGGTGGGAAAGTGCTCAGCACATCCAAGGAGCAGAAAAGAGACCTGAGTTGGCCAAAGCAAAGTGAGCTGGGAAGAGCAGCAGGAAGTGAGGTCTGAGAGATGCCAGGGCCAAGTCATGCTGGGCCTTGGAGACCACCGTGAAGGTGGTGGCTGTTCCCTGAGATGGGGCCCAATGGAAGGACTTAGGCATTCAAATTATATGATCTGAGTTACATATTAAAAGATCACTCCAGCTTCTGTGTTGAAAATAGAGTTAGAGGAAGACAGGAAAGCTGGAAGGCCAGGCAGGAGATGGGTGTGATGTGGCCTGGTGACTGGAAGAGATGGTGGGAAGCAGTCAGAACCTGGATATTTTGGAGGGAAAACTGATGCTTGGGTGTGAAGACTAAGGATTCTGGGAAGACTCAAAGATGACTGGCCTATGCAATGGAGAGATAGAGTAGCCATGTGTTGCAATGAGGAAATTGCAAGAAACACTGGTTTAGAAGGGAAGGAGTTTGTTTAGTCATGTACACTCTGAGATCCCTTTAGACACCAAAGTGGAGGTGTCAGTCATTTGGATAAAAATAAACAACTGATGAAATATGGGATGCAGCATGGAGATGCTTTTTAAAAAAAAAAAAATAGCATGGAGATGCTATTTAAAGCCATGAGAAGTGAGCGCAGGGAGGTAAGGTTGAGCACCAAACCTTCCATGGCTGGAAGTCGGGAAGATGAGGAGGACCCAACAGGAGGGTCTGAAAAGGAACAGCCATCAAGGCTGGATATGTCCAGAAGCTGAAGAGGAGGGAGTGGTCACCAATTGCTGCTGCTCAGCCAAGGTGAGGCAGAAGGTCTGGCCCCTGGGCTAGGCTAATACTTGGCCATTTTTCTGCTGCATGGTCTTAGATGAGTTCATGCCACTCTCTAGGCTCCGTGTCTTGTTTGTCAAATGGGGATGACATGATACTCCGCCCATTGGGTGGTGGTGATGAATTCTTAAGTTGAAAATAGAAAATAATGTCAAGTTTCTGTCACCATGCCTGGCACATGGCAGATACTCAGCAAATGGTAGCCAGGAACATCGTTAGATCTCGGCTTCTTTCCCTTCTCCTCTCTTTTTCGCAAGAAGGAAGCAGAGAGGGCAAGCTCCCTGTGGATAGAAGGAAGGGATTCAGAGGAGTTTCAGCCATTTCTGTTTCTATTCCTCCAGCTTTGGAACATCCCATCCACTAGAATGTCACCAGAGCCCTACACAGGGTCTAAGGACTGAAATGTGAGGAATCTAGGGCTGCAGGGGAATTCCAGCCAGGCCCTGGAGTTCACCTGCACCAGTGTGCTGCTGGAGCAGGGCAGTCATGAAGAGGAACCCAGGCAGGTGTGCAGGCTGTGAGGGAAGGGGCCAGGTGGAGGCCAGGGGCTCTTGGACTCTGACCTATAAGTTTCCTAGGGAGTAGTAGACAAATAAAATGACCCACAGACCTGAGAGCCCAATGTGTCACAAGGACATGATCCTCAGGAGGATGCGATTAGGGGCAGCACCAGGTGACCATACAAGCTCCTGGCCCTCCCTAAAAACTCTCTCCCATCTTCAATGCCAATGCTCCATCTGCCCGCGAGCTGCTTGCTGCCAGCCCTGTATCTTCAGCACCCTCCTCCCCGTTGGGACCTTAGAGCTCATCCAACAAGGCTACTGCATGTATCCCCAGGTTGGGCCCCGCCCATGGGTATACTCCCTGGTGTCTTAACACTTCGGGATACCATGGGCCCCACAACCCCTCCCAATGGCTCCTCCCAGGCCAGAGTGCAGACTGGCGCCTCCCAGGGCTGCCAGGTCTCACTACCCTGCCTCACCGGGAGAGGTTGCTGGGCATACGGGAGCAACCCCTTCTCAGCTCCAGGTCAGTCACAAACCCCTTTGCTCATCACAACATTTCTGTCTTTATCACTTCTAATCTGCCAGGCCAAAGCCGAACTTGCTTTGGGTTGCCATGGCAACACTCATCCCAGTCACGTCTATCTTGACCCTGGAACTAAGAAACCGGGGTCTGTGCTCATAAATCTCTGGGGGTGGGAACGCACCGACAAGGCTGGTACATCCGCTGGACACAGCAGTGCCATCACGGCAGAGGGCCTCCTGCCCCCTGGGGGCTTCTTTGCTTTCCCTATAATACACCACTGGGGGAAGCAAAGAAGAACAGGACATTTCTCAACTCTGCCTACTTCTCTTTGGTGCTGTCTGCCTCTCACTCAACCTGGCCACCAGATTCTCTCCCCTGGATTCTGTTGGTGGCAGACAGGACCAGAGAACAGTGAAGCAGCATCCCCACTGGTCTGCCTGATCTTTTGTGAGTGGGAAACAGACTGTATCCGCCCTTGCTGGATGCTCCCAGGACACTTAACTGTCTTCAGGTCCTCTAGGATCAGGCCCAGCTACCTCTCCAGGGTTAGCTAGTCCTTCCTCCCTGACCCTCACACCCTGCCTGCCCTCCATGATCCCATGCTCCTGAGCTTCCTAGAATTCCCTGATATACCAGATGTCCTCCCCCTCCGAGCCTTTGAACATGCAGTTCCCTCTGCCTGGATTGCTCATCTCCTCCCTCTAGCTGCCAGGTTTGGCTCAATTATCACCTCTTCTTTGGTAGCCCCCACAAGCTAATCTGGGAGCCCAGGTGCTCTCCCCAGGCCCTTTATCCTCCCTCTCCTTGAGGCTGTATCATGTGCAAGATTAGTATCATCAGCTGGTCTGCCTGCCCCCCCCCTTACAAGCTCCCTGAGGGCAGAGCAACTGCTTCTCTTCACCTTTCTACCCCTAACTCTAAGCCCCTCACAGGACACCAGAGCTAAGGAACTCAGGTGGGAAGAAAGAAAGGAAAGGCAACATGGGAGAGGAATCTGCATCTGTGAGACTCAGTATACCATTTCAATTACAGAAAGTTAATGTAAGAGACTCCAAATGGCTTGGCTTTTAGAATAGCAACTAAGGCATCAAGTGCGAAAATAATAGGCATGAATTACTTCCCACATCCTTAAGGAAGCTGCCAGAAACTTATGAGAAGGCCCCAGCTCCAACTACAAAGCTCCATCCCCAACCTAGTATATACACAGAAGACAACAGAAAAGTCAAGATCATTTCCAGAAACAGGATTATAGGCCTGGGGCTGAGGCTGCTGTGGATTTTCCCTCCATTCCCATGGGGAGGGGAGGAAGATGCTCATCTAATCTCAGTCAGGTGAACAAGGCACCAACAGAAACATCTATAGAGGCAAGACACACCTGTGAATAGACATGCAGATCTAGCCAGTCCAGCAGTGGGCCAGCTGGGCATGCCTCCGCTCTGTTAGCATGCCCCAGTCCCCGCTCTCCAGGCACAGACTGCAGAGAGCGAACTCCTACACCATTGTGAGCAGCCCACAGCCAGAACCACACTCTAAGAGGCCCCAAGGGAGGGGAGGTACACTGAACAGGGTGGGACATGACTGCTTACCTGGACTAGACCAAACTTCTTTTTTAGTTTCTTGAACCAGCTAGAAAGCAAGGACTCTGAGATGTCACCATGGGATAACAAGGGAAACCCATCCTGGCACCTTTGTATCCCTCTCCACCAGGCTGTTCAATAAACAAATTCCATCAGGAGAGAGGGAAGTCCTCCAGGTCTGGAAGAATAAAGGAGCTGGGGAGCATAAGTCACCAAAAAGTTCTTCCTGGGGTCTGGAGATGAGCTTTTTGGCTCCAGCAAAGCCCTGGGGAAACCTCCTCCCTCCTTCTACCTACCCCATCACTCCCCACCCACTGAAACTCTGTTCTGATGATACAGCATCAATCCTCAGGGTGGAGATTCTGCATCAAAGTCAGGCATCTACCTGCTGAATCCACACCAATGCTACTTCCACACAATCAAAGATACAAATGGGTGCAACATCCAGCCAGGATGTTTTCCTCCATTATTCATTAAAATGTGTGCTTTGGCATCCTAAAAGCACAGCATACACTCAAAACTACTTTGACTTAGCCAGCATACATGGCACCCCTAGCCCCACTCAGCTTTGGACAGGAACATAGCTCACAGCTCTGAATCCTGAAATCGTAATTCTGCTCCAGCCAGAAAGCCCAGGCAGCCTCCGCCACAAATCCAATCCAAGAGGAAAATTTAATTCCTTTTTTATTCTTAAAATGATCTGTTTTCCTCTCTTCCCTCTTTCCTGCCTCGAGCATCTTCTAAATATTTATGACGTCATGACTCATTGGCATTCCTCCCAGGACACCTTTAATAAATATACTGAGGGGGGAAGCCTCTGCTTGAATATTAAATATTAAAGCTATAAGACATATAATCCTCCTAATTAAGTTGAATCTAGTCCTACGCATTAAATCCGGAGAAAAGGAAAGGTAGAAAGGGGACCCAAAAAGCCCAGGGAGCACCTGCAGAGCTGGGCCATTTTTAAATTCTAGCAGTTACATCCTCTGTTCCTTGGAACATTCAGGCTGATAGCATCTTTGGAACAAAAGCCAGGCAGCCAGGCAGCCAGGCAGGATGAAGGAAGGATTTCCTTCTTCCAGGTTTATCCTGCACTCACAGGCCGGAGTCCGCTCTCACAGCCCAGCCACAGAAGAGGGACTCCCAGCAGCTAGACCTCAGCCCTGGGGCAAGGCCCCCTCCCCCTGGGTCAAGGTACCTCACCACGGAGCCCCCTCTTGCACACCCGTTGTCCATGTGTCTTCCCACCAAGTGCTCCTTGAGTGTCTGCAGTGGCAGGCAGCAATATTTTATGATGAAACTTGCCCAAAGCATTTCACTGATTTAAGGCTTCCTCCTTCCTGGCCTGTTAAATGCCCCTGCAAGGAATGTCCCTCCGACAGCATCCCATCCTACCCCTCACACATCTCTGAGGAAGCCTGTGTCACCTACCCTGGTCTCTAGAATCAAGTGCCAGGTCACCACATTTATTTACTCACCCACTAGGTGCTGGTCCCTATGACATGGGAGTCATCTTTCCATTCTACAAGAAACACTGGAATGAAAAAGGCCGTGCCCTCTGAGTGTTGGAGGTGACAGATAGCCCTCGATGGAGAGGAAGGTGACATGTTACTTCAGGGCTGGGACATTGACCTCCTTCCATGAACCAAGCGCTGATAGAGGAGGGACAGAGGCAGCTGATAGACGTTCTGGGAAGGATCTGTAAAGAGAACCAGATAATGTCCATTAGCCAAAGTCCTCAAGGGTAGACAGTGAGTTTCTCACTTCAGTCAGAGCCCCTTGACAGGATGGAAGATATGAAGACCCTATGACCCTCACCTCAGAAGCAAGACCAGTCTGATTGCCTAGAGAATAAAGCAAAGAAATGAGAAAAAAGAGATTAACATTTGTGGGGACCAGGCACTTGCAGGCACCCCTACTACTCGCAGAGCCCAGGGCAAGAATACAAATCAGAATTCACATAAAGTCCCCTGGCCAGGAGCCACCCGCTTCTTGTCACTTCCCTGCTTCTTTATACCACCTGCAGGGAACTTTCCCCCCCTTGTGCAGACACACTGGTCTCCACACCGGTCACCACTGTCATATCTTGGTTGTGACGCCCATCTCACCCTCCCAAACAGCTGGGTGTCACATTTAGGATATGGCAAGTGCCAGGCCTGGCTTGAGTGATGAATCCTGGTGTCTTGGTTATATGGAACATAGCTGAGAAACAGATTTCGCCCTGTGGGGAAGGTCGTGGTGATGGGAAGAGCAGGAGATGAAGGAATACAGAGCAAGAGCCAGGAGACGGGAGGAGACGGTTTCTAGCTCCCAGACATGGATCCTGCTCTGGTGGGCAGGACCTGGAGAGACAAAGGACACGGAGACATTCATGCCAAGGTATAAGCCTGAACCAGAGGACACACCCCACTCCCTCGGGGTGAAGCTGAATCCTGTGCAGGAAAGCATCACAGGTCAGGGCGGAGCAGAGACACAGAAAGAACAAAAGCAGTGTCCTTCTGTGTCTTCCAGAGTGTCAGTCATGGCTGGCAGAGACATCCCGACTTTGTCAGGAGAAGCCCTTGCCCACCTGTGCCCTCCTGACACTCTGCGGGGCCTGGCGGCTGCTTTCCTACCAATCCATGGGAAGTGGCTTGCTGCATATGCTGGCTTTCGCTGGTAACGCCAGAGTCACCTGCTTCTGGCCCTTTGTGTGAAGTAGAGAGCAGAAAAGTGCCCTGAATCCCAAATGGAAAAACAGATCAACAGAAAGGTGGGGCATCTAGGAGATGGGAAAGGAGTGGCTCGGCTGCCTCTGCTGTGGGGAGGTGAGACCCAGCTAGCCTCAGTGGTCCTGGCCGCCCAAAGCCAGGTCAGGGGCAGTGCTGCTGAGCTCAGAATAACACCCAGGGATGCAGCGGGGGACTAGCACCCTTTCAGGGGCGAGGGAGTGCAGGGGGAGCTCAACTTGGATTTGAGCTTGAAACTGATGAAAATGCCCAGCTTCTCACTCAGGGAGGAAGTGGAACTAGCCTGGTCTGGGATTGGGCTGCCTGTGGGAAGCTGGGTCGATGCTCTCAGAATTGAGGCTCCTCTGCACAAGACAAGGAAGAATGATACCTCTGGAAGAAAAGAGGTCGTGACAGTGTGATCACAGCAATGCTTTAGAAATGCACCTGGAAAAACCTGGAAGGAAACACCTAGTGTTTACCATGGTTATTTTCAGGTCATGGAGTTGGGGGTGATTTTTCATTTTCTTTTTTTTTTTTTTTTTTTTTTTTGCTGTTCATTTTCTTTTTAAAATTGAACATATCTTCCCCCTCAGCTCTCACCTCCCTTGATTACTTTAGTACTCTTAAGAGTCTGCATGCTCTGAATCCTTAGGCTTGCAGGCCCTTAGCACATTGGAAGTGACCAGTCTAAGTGCACACTATCAACAGCTTCCTACAAGAGAGTAAGGAGAGGGAAACCACAGGCTGTGACCACAGACAGCAGCTCCAGACAGACCCTCAGGAGAAAGAAACCTGGTGGGTAAACCTGGGTCAGCTGGTCAATGTCTTTGGAGCCACTCCAGCTCTCCCTAGCTGGAGAGGGCAGGTGGCAATATAACCAAGAAAGGCAATGTTTGCCAAGGCTGGGGAGGAGCTGAGGAGGCCAGGAAAGCAAAGCATAAATTGTAAGAAATTTCACTTGCCAAGAGAATCCTCTATCTAGGAAAGGATTCTGACATATGTGGGGACAGAAAGGGTGCAGAATGAAAGGGACATATGTGGGAGACTAGGGTGCACCTGGGCCGGGTAGAGACAAAGTAGTAGCCCTAGGAAGAGAAATAGCAAAGAGGCTAGGGATACCCAGAGCCAAGCTGAGCCTTTCTCAAGTTCATTCATCAGGGATGAGCTCACTGAAGCCAGGAGCTGGCGAAGACACCCGAGCCCTCTGGCATTTCCTCTAGCTCTGCACCCATTATGTTTGCTGATGTTCTCCGGGAATTGCATTTTGGACACCTGAGCTGGAAAGGACAAAAATAACAGGATTACAATACTTCCTGCCCCTTCAACATGTTCACACAGAATCTCAGTGGGAAGGTAAGCACCCCAAGAAGCGATCTCTGAGCAACAGAGTCTCTTGTCCCTACAGCCACTTCCCAGGGACAAATAAGCTGTCATCTTCAAAAGCTGGGGCCTCTGCAGTAATTCTGCAGGGCTCCTGGCTCCTCTCAGCAGACCCTCCCTCATCCTCCGGCTCCACCAGATGTGATCTGACTTGATTTACTAGGACCTGGGCTTCCATGTAGGGCTTTAGGGCCAAATCTCTATTCGAGAATTAAATATAGCATATATGTGTAGCCTATATAGTCAATGTGTTTCTCCCTACAGAATCTGGCAAGACAGTGCACATACTGGCACTCTGGCTAGCTGGAGTTGCAGCTAATGTTTGCAGGAGAAGGCATGGCACCAGTGGGCCTGTCTGGCTACCTAATTAGGAAACAAGTTGCCAGGGAGTGAGTCTGTGGTCTCTGTGCCCGACAGTCAACACCACATCCTCTTGCATTGGTTCGAGCACCCCCCTCTGAAGCCCCAAACGTAAACATTCAGACACAGACACGTTAAACCACAGTTCCCTGGTGCTTAAAAAACTTGGAATGGAACCACCATTTGACCCAGCTATCCCACTCCTTGGAATCCATCTGTCTCTGAGTTAGAACGGCCTCCCCACACCCTCTCCCTACACCAAGCATAGAGGAAACTCGGTCTCATCTGCTCCAACTCTCAGCTCTAAGGTCCACCACCTCCCCTGCCCCTCTTTCCATCCCACCATCCTCCACTAGCTGCTTCTTGGTCTGCCTGGACCTGCAGGATGTGGTTAACACCATCTCATCCAGAAACTGCCTGAAGATCTTCATATCCTGCACATCCTAGAGAGGAGGTGTAGGGCAGGCGTTGGGTCTGCAGTTACTGTTTTCTCCTGAATGTCCACTCAGAAGATTCGCATTGCCTTGGAAATGTCTGACACCCACCTTGGTTGGGGATTCAATCAGCCCTGGCAGAGCCTCATACCAGAAACCCTGGGCTGAAGTCTCAGTGGTGCTGGAGCTGCAGGAGGGTAGAAGTTACACCGGTTCCCATTTCCCAAGGCTGATCACAGCCTGCAATGCCCTCCTTATGGGTGTGCAAACTCCTAAAGTCACTTGGAGTTATTAGCCCAAGTGTGGTGCCCTTGTAGCACACATATGTTTATACATGTGTTCATGCATGTAGGAACTGCAGTGGGGGAGGGGGCTGGGCCTTGTCATGCCTTGATGTAACCATACTGCACTGGGAGGTGTCCAGCTCCATATGGAATATAAGCATCCACACATAGAGTTGGCCTAGGACAGAAGTCACCAAAATGGGAGGAAATGGCTTTGCTGACCACCTGATTTTTATTCTACATGCCAACATTAGGTTGGAGGTGGGAAAAGCTTTGATAGTCATAAAATCAGAAGAAGCCTTTTCAGGATACGCACTCTCGTCAAAAATCTGCTTGAGAACAATCCATAGATTGCTTTGTTTATTTTTTTAATTCTTAGATTGCTTTATTTATTGTTGTTTAGAAGTGAGTGCAGGCTTGAGAGAACAATTTGTGTGTCCTAGATCCATTTATTTTTTCCTTTTCACCAATTATCAGTACTTTATATCTATATATGAGAAAAGAAAGAGAAGTATGGCATGAACCTGGCCTTCACTATTTTGAGTTTTCAAACACATCAGTCAAGACTTTTTTCAGCAAGTATCCAAACTAGGTATCGAACACCATGTAGATTCTCCTTTTAAAAAAAGGGATTGATTTTCATCTCCAGCAAGGTGGCAGATGAGATAGCCAGAAAAACTCCTGTTACCAAATACTTGGAAATACTGGAAAAAGAAAACCAGCATCCTTTAAATGCATCTCAGAAGAAAGCAAGGAAAATCTCTAGAGCAATACAACAAAGAGGAAGCTTGAAAAAAAGCGGCAAGTGGTACTGATGCTGTGGCTACACACAGAGCACTGGCTGGCTGGTCTCAAATTTAAAACAATAAAGAACCCTGGGATGTAGCTCCATGGTGCAGTGTTTGCCTAGCATGCTGGCAGCCCTGTGTCCAATCCCCAGGACTTCCAAAATTAAAAAAGGAAAAAATAAAATAAATAGAAAATTGAGAGCAGAAAAACACAATAAAGAAAATAAGTGAAACAAAAATTTAGTTCTTTTTAAAAAATTAATACAAAGCCAGGCGCAGTGGTGCATGCCTGTAATCCCAGCACTTAGGGAGGCTGAGACAGGAGAATCGCGAGTTCAAAGCCAGCCTCAGCAACGGTGAGGCGCTAAGCAACTCAGTGAGACCCTGTCTCTACGTAAAACACAAAATAGGGCTGGGGATGTGGCTCAGTGGTCGAGTGCCCCTGAGTTCAATCCCCAGTAATGATGATGATGATGATGATGATGATGATGATGATGATGATGATGATAATACAAGTGATAAATTTCCAGCTGTCCAGAACAAAGGAAAAGAGATAACCACATAACTTATAGGTGTTAGAAATAAAAAATAAAACTACAAAAAACTCTATGAAACCTGAATACTGTTATATCTATGCTTTTAATGAATCTGTGGTTTAAAACCTTTCTACAAAGAAAACTCCAGACCCAGATGGCTTCAGTGGCAATTTTTTCCAAACAGCAAAGAAGAAATAATACCAATTCCACACAAAATCTCCGAGAACATATGATAAAAAAGAACTCCCAACTCATTTTATAAAGGCCATCATTACCTGTGTATCAAAATCAGACAAAACTATTGTAAGAAAACAACATTGCAAATCTGTATTCTTCATGAATATAGCTTCAAAAATCTCTAACAAAACACTAGCATGTGAATCCAAAATTATCAAAAGGATAATTCATCATAACCAAGTGAGTTCATCCCAGAATGCAAGGGTAGTTCAAATACTCAAAATTAGTCAATGTGATTCACCACATTAACAAGCTAAATCATCTCAATAAAAATATAAAAATCTTTTGACAAAATTCAATATCTATTCATAATGAAAAAGAAAACTCTTGCCAGGCACGGTAGTGCGTGCCTGTAATCCTAGAGGATTGGAAGGCTAAGACAGGAGAGTCTTGAGTTCAAAGCCAGCCTCAGCATTTTAGCAAGGCCTTAAGGAACTCAGTAAGATCCAGTCTCTAATAAAATATAAAAAGGACTGGGAATGTGGCTCAGTGGTTAAGCATCTCTGAGTTCAATCCCCAGTACCAAAAATCAAATAAAAAAAAAAACCTCTTAGCAAACTAAGAATAGAAAAAGAACTTTATCAAGCATCACCAAAACTCCAGAACTAGCAGAATACTCAGTGGTAAAACTTTATGACATCATATTTAATGGTGAAAGAGCAAATGTTTTCCTCCTTAGACTGGGAATAAGGCAAAGGTTTCTACTCTCCCCACTCTTATCCAACATCACACTGGAGGCCCCAAGCAGTGCAAAAGGAAAAGAAATAAAAAGCACACAGATTATAGAGAAAGAAATGTTTCTCTGTTTAACAATTAACAATGTGACTGGTTTTCTTTATGAAACAAAATCTACCAAAAGAGCTACTGAAGATAATAACTGAGTTTATCAAGGTCGCAGAACACAAGGTCAGTAAACAATATCCATTTATTTCTATATACTACCAATGAAAATTAGAAATTGAATTTTTTAAATGTCATTTACAAGCATACCAAAACACATGAAATACTAAGGTATAATCTTATCAAGTATGCACATGATCAGTATGCTAAACCCCACAAAATACACATGAAAGAAACTAAATAAGAAGATATGTCATGTCCATAGTTTGGCAGACTCGATATTGGTAGCAAAAATGGCCTAGTGATTTAATAGAATTCCAATAAAAATCCCAGCTTATTTTTTGTATAAATCAGCAACTGATTCCAAAATTTACATGGAAAGACAAAGGAACTAGAATACCAGAAACAAATCTGGAAAAGAGGAACAAAGTTAGAAGACTCACGTGGCCTGATTTCCATACATGCCATAAAGATTTTTAGAGTCAGTCAGTGTGATATTGAAGAATAGATAAACCTACTGATCAATGGAGCAGATAGGAAGCCCATAAATACCTACACATATATAGAAAATAGAGTTTGACTAAGGGGCCAATGTAATTCAATGGAAAGAAAGTGATGTTTTCAACAAATGATTCTGGAACAAATTTATATCCATATGCAAAAAAGTGAACCACAATCTATACCCTACATCATATACAAAAACCAACTCAACTGCAGCCACTTCAATGTTTCTAGCAGCTCAATTCACAATAGCTAAACTGTGGAACCAACCTAGATGCCCTTCGATAGATGAATGGATAAAGAAACTGTGGTATATATACACAACGGAATATTACTCAGCAATTAGAGAGAATAAAATTATGGCATTTGCAGGTAAATGGATGGAGTTGGAGAATATCATGCTAAGTGAAGTAAGCCAATCTCAGAAAACCAAATGCCGAATGTACTCGTTGATAAGTGGATGCTGATCCATAATGTGGGGAAGGACATGGAAACAATGGTGGATCTCTGTTCACAGGGGTGTAAGGGGGGAGGGGACATGGGGACAGCAAGGGTGGTGGAATATGATGGTCATAATAACCCTAACTTTATGTATGACTGCATCTATGTTGTGATTCTATACAACTTACAACTAGAGAATTGATATGTTATCCTCTACGTACAATGAATCAATTTACACTGTTAATATGTAAGCCTAAATAAAAAACAAATTAAAAAAAAAAAAGAAATATTTGCAGCAGGGTGCAGTGGTGCACACCTGTAATCTCAGCACTTTGGGAGGCTGAGACAGGAGAATCCTGAGTTCAAAGCCAGCCTCAGCAACAGCGAGGCACTAAACAACTCAGTGAGACCCTCTCTCTAAATAAAACACAAAATAGGGCTGGGATGTAGCTCAGTGGTCGAGTGCCCCTGAGTTCAAGCCCTAGTACCAAAAAAAAAAGTAAAGAAAAAGAAAAAGAAATATTTGCAAAAGAACAGCAACCGGTGTGGACAAAATTACTTCAGTTTTAGACCCACTGAATTAAGGGTGCTTGTGGGGTTTTGTACTTAATTTTTTTTAAATTACAAGACATAAAGTTTTCAGGAAAAAAAAAACCAACTCAAAATCATAATGGCGATAAATGTAAAAGCTATAAGTGTGAAACTTCTAGAAGAAAACAGAGGAGAAAATCTGTATGACATTAAGATTGGGCAACAATTTTCTAGCTACTACACCAAAGCACCACCCTTGAGAGGACACTGATAAGTCACACTGCATCCAAACTGGAAACATTTTTCTCTATGAGAGACACCATTAAGAAAGAGGAAAATACAAGCCACATGTTGGGAGAGATTGTTTGCAAATCACTTATCTGAAAAATATAAAGTTCTTTATATCTAGAATATATGAAGAACTTTCAAAACTCAATAATTATCAACCCAATTGATTTTTCATGCACAAAAAGATTTAAATATACATTTTACCAAAGATATGCCGATGGCAGGTAAGCACATGTTCAACATCGTTAGTCACTAGGAAAATGCAAAATAAATCACGATGACATACACTTCACACCTATTTTAATGGCAAAAAGACAGACAACAAAAATAAAAGCCTAACAGATATTCGGGCCAGCAGTTTGGCATTTTCTTATAAAGTTAAATATACTCTTACTGGGGAGCAATTCCACTACTATGTGTTTACTCAGATGAATGAAAACCTATGTTTACCAAAAAAAAAAAAAAAAACCTGTATGTGAATATTTAAAGCAATTTTGTTCACAGCATCCAAATCCTAAAATCTCACCAGGCATGGTAATTCCAGCTACTCAGAAGGCTGAGCCCAGGAATTTGAGATCAGCCTGGGTAAATGTAGCAAAATCACATTTCCAAAAAGTAAATAAATTAAAAACCTAGAATGTGTCCAAATGTCTATATCCATTAGTAAGCAAAATGTAACAATTCCATACCGGGATAAAACAATATGACTCAGTAATAAAAGGAACGAATCAGTGACACCCACAACAATCTCAAATGTGTTACGTTAAGTGACAGAAGCCAGATTCAAAATGCTACACACTGTATTGTTCCATTTATATGACATTTTCAAAAGCAAAAGTACAGGGACTATATTACTTTTTCCATTGCTATAATAAAATAACTGAAGCAGAGTAACTTAGGGGGGAAAAGAGATTTAATTAGCACACAGTTTGGGAGGCTAAAAGTCCAAACAGCATGGTACTGGATCTGGTGAGGGGATCCTTGTCTACAACAAGTGGTAGATGCCAACTTGGAGAGAGTGTATATAAAAGAGAGGTCACATGATGAAACAGGAAGCCAGAAGTCAGGGAGGAGCCAGTCTTGCTCTTCTATAACAATTATTCTCACAAGAACTCTCTGAGGTACCCTGAGAGCTACATTAAATCTTCAAAAAACATTGCTCCCAATGACCGCCCTAAACCCCACCTTTTAAAGGTCCCCTCACCATCACCATGCTGGGGCCAAACTTCCAACACATGAACCTTTAAGGGACAGACCATACCCAAACCACACTAGGGACAAAAAAAGAATCAGTGGTTACCACAGGGTAGGGGAAGATTTGACTTTCAAGAGGCTCAGGGGAACTTTGGAAGATGAGGAATTAATTCTACATTTTGATTGTGATGATGGCTACATATGCATCTGTCAAAATGCAAAGCTATAAACTAAAAAGCATGGTTTTTACTATATGTACATTAATACCTTAATTACTTAAATAGAAACTATGAAAATGGTACTAATTAATCATTTGAAAAGATATGTAGCCTTGCTCAAAAAAGACAAATGTAAACTGCACCACCCTAAGTTTAGTTTCCCACCTATCAGGTTGTCAAAACCCCCAAAATTGGGGCCAGGATTATAACTCAGTGGTAGAGCACTTGCCTTGTATGTGTGAGGCACTGGGTTCGATCCTCAGCACCACATAAAAATAAATAAATAAAATAAAGATATTGTGTCCATCTACAACGAAAAAAATTTTTTTAAAAAACCCAAAATATAACAACACAGCCTGTGGAGAGATCATGGAGAAATAGTCATTCTCTTGTATTGCTAGTGAGAATGCAAAACTGTGCACCCCTGTGGAGGTTAATTTGTCAATAATTATGAAAATTACATGTTATTTATCCTTTAACTCAGAAGTCATTATTTTGTACATCTCAAAGGGACATTGCTAAAAAAATGCAGAGTTCTATTCATTGTAATAATCTTTATAATAGCAAAAGCCTAGAAGTATGCCAGCTGTCCATCAGCAGAGAACTGATGAGATACACTTGAACATTCACAAGTGGACTATTATGCAACTGCAAAAAAGGTATGCTCCTATCTAGTGATTTCCAGGACACATCGCTAAGTGGAACAGGTGAGGTAGAGAAAAACAGGTATGGTATGTTAAACTTTTATCTAAGAGAAGACAAGAGGTTATGAACATATACATTTTACCTATATTAAAATAAATAATAGAAGGACATGACATAAAAAATATTTCAACTATTTCCCATAAAAGGAGAATTGAAATATGTTGAAGGAAACATGAGTAGAAGTCAGACTTTGGTGAATATGTGGAACTACGTAAATATTGTGCCTTAGAAAATTACAAATAATTCCAAAAAGATCAAAAGCAGACTTACATAAATAAACCTCACCTAGCCTAATTTGTGCCATCTATTGGCAGCATAAGCACAAAGGAATTCTCCAAGTAATTAACTGAACCACCTCAGGAGGACATATGGACCAAAAAGAGAAGCAAGGGGCAGGGCAGGGCAAGAAAATCCTACACTATTATGTCTATATTGTGGAAAAATCAAATGAGAAATGTAGGTTTCATAAACCAAGATTCGTGGCGTGGAAGACTGGAGGAGGATAAGTAAGTTCGTAACCCTGTGTTTGAATTGGAAATACCAACATGAACTCATGATCTCTCTTCTTCTTTACATATTTCCTATCTTAGTCCACTAAAAAGGCTTAGAAACAGTGACTAATCCAGAAGCAAAGAGCACCCTGGCACCTGGACTGTGGTATTCAAACTCTATTTTATCACTAGAAGAAACCAGGACTCCTTAAAGTGGCTGATTCCAAGTTAAAGGAGGAAACATCATAAGCTGGGCCAGGCAGCTTTTCATATGAGAAAGAAAGGAAGCCAGAAAGAATTCAGGGGCCAACCTCAGAAGGTCACACCAGCCAAAGATGGGGCAGTTTGTGCACAAGCCAGGATGACCACTGCAATGGGTTGAACCACATCAACTTTATTTACATATACATGGTTCATAGAACTTTGTTTTTTTAATTCACTGGTCACCTTTGCAGGATGCTAGGGAATCAAACTGCTACTTTGAAAGCTGATCAAAAAGAAAAAATGAAGCATTTATCTGACCTTACTGTGATTTAGCATAACCAAATAGGTAAGGAGGGCAAGTCTCTCTTTGTAGAGGTAACCCTGCTGACAAACCAAGAAGGAACAATGGGATCATGTCGTATCCACATTTTGTAACCCCTAATGAATTAAAGTACCAAGGTAATGATCACTAATTTCAGAAAATATCATAAAAAGAGAAAGAAAAGAAAAATAGATGCCGTGTGCTTTTGATGGAGATGTGAAGGATCACTCATTAGGTGTTTTGTTTTGTTGTTGTTGTTTTGTACCAGGGATTAAACCCAGGGGCACTTAACCACTGAACTACATCCCCAAATCCTTTTTGTTTTTTTTTTTTTTTTTGACACATGGTCCCTAAGTTGCTGAGGCTGGCTTATGAACTTGTGATCCTCCTGCCTCAGCCTCCCAAGCAGCTGGGATTACAGGCAAGTACCACCACACCCAGCTCCATCAGGTGTTCTTGAAAAGAAATCTTAATAGAATTGAGCCTCTAGATCTAACCACTAATTTACAGGTAATATAGGAAACACAGAAACATGGTGAGTGACATAATTACAAAGAAATCAGCAAAGTCCAGTCTATGAGAAGCCACAGAACAACCTATAGATACAGAAGAAGAGGAGGGGAGGAGGAGGAGAGAGAGGGAGAGGAAAAAGAAGAAATAGAAGGAAACAAAAAGACTGAGAGATGTAAGGGACATATGAATGACTTGGAATTAGTACATCTTCATGAAATCTTGATTCAAATGAAGAAACTGCAGAGAGAGAGAAAGAGAAAAGAAAATTTTGGAAACTATTGATAATTTAATGAATTTTTAAATTTCAGGTGTAATAATGGTGTTGTGGTTGTATGTTTTAAAGTGAATTCTTTTTTCTTTTTGGTACTGGGGATTGAACTCAGGGACACTCGACCACTGAGCCACATCCCCAGCCCTATTTTGTGTTTTATTTAGAGACAGGGTCTCACTGAGTTGCTTAGCGCCTCGTCATTGCTGAGGCTGGCTTTGAACTTGCAATTCTCCTGTCTCAGCCTCCCAAAGTGCAGGGATTACAGGCATGACTACTGCACCTGGCTTATGAATTCTTAACTTAGAGATGCATTCTGAAATATTAAAAATGAAATTACATCCTATTTCAATATAATCTAGAAGAATAGAGAAATAGGGATAAATACATCGATGAAACATGATTAGCCAGGTTGAATATGAATGTAGATCTATGGGAGTATATTATATTATTAAAAAAATAAAAGACACACTCAATCTGTAAGAAGATAAGAAAAGAGAAAGTAGAATAGGTAGGGAAAATACAGCACAAACTATAAATTACATGTAAATTCAAATGTGAGAGTAATTATAATAAATTTAGATGAACTATACACTCCAGGTAAAAGCCAAATATTATCAAATTGGACTTTTTTAAAACCAAATTATGATCTCTTTTCTAGATAATGCATCAAAAAAATTAGATAAATATCAAAAGGAAAGGGATGGAAACTACATATCACACCAACATTTACCAAAAGAAAACTACTATGGTTATACTAATATCGCCCAAAGCAAATTTTATGATGAATAAATTTCTAGTAAGAAAGTAGTTCCCTTCATAATATAAAAGTATAATTCAGCTAGCCATAGTGGTACATACCTGTAAATCCCAGCACAAGAGGCTGAGACAGGAGGATCGCTTGAGCTCATGATTCAAGACCAGCCTGAGCAATACAGAAAGACACCCTCTCAAACTGAACCAGGAGGACATAGAAAATTTTACAGATCAATTTCAAGCAATGAAATTGAAGATTCCATCAAAAGCCTACCAACAAAGAAAAGCCCAGGACTGGACAGATTCTCAGCTGAGTTTTAACAGACCTTCAAAGAACTAACACCAATCCTCCTCAAACTATTCCATGAAATAGAAAAGGATAGAACCTTTCCAAAGTCATTCTAGTATTGCCTTGATTCTAAAACCAGAAAAAGACATATTGAGAAAAAGAAAACTTTGGATCAATAGTCCTGAAGAACATAGATGCAAAAATTCTTAATAAAATACTGGCAAATCTCATACAAAAAAAACACATATAAAAGATAGTGCACGGGGCTGGGATTGTAGCTCAGCGGTAGAGCACTTGCCTCGCATGCGTGAGGCCCTGGGTTCGATCCTCAGCATCACATACAAAGCAATAAAATAAAGACATTGTGTCCATCTACAACTAGAAAAAAAAATTTAAAAAAAAAAAAGATAGTGCACCATGGGGGCTGGGATTGTGGCTCAGTGGTAGAGCGCTTGCCTTGCATGCGTGAGGCTCTAGGTTCGATCCTCAGCACCACATGAAAATAAACAAATAAAGATATGTGTCCATCTACAACTAAAAAAAATATTTAAAAAAAATAAAAGATAGTGCACCATGATCAAGTGAGTTTCATTCCAGGAATGCAAGGTTGGTTCAACATATGGAAATCAATAAATGTAATTCACCACATCAATAAACTTAAAGACAAGAATCACAAAGGGAAGGGAGGAGATAGGATGGGACATGGGAGCAGGAAAGATGGTGGAATGAGATGGACAACAATGCCCTAGGTACATGTATAACTGCATATGTGGTGTAACTCTATATTGTGTACAACCAGAGAAATAAAAATTTGTGCTCTATTTGTGTACAATGAATCAAAATGCATTCTGCTGTCATGTATACCTAATCAGAATAAATATTTTTTTAAAAAGATAAGAATCACATGATTATCTCAATAGATGCAGAAAAAGCATTTGACAAAATGCAGCATCTATTCATGTTCAAAATGTTAGAAAAACTAGGGATAGGAGAACATACCTAAACATTTTAAAAGCAATATACATTAAACACAACATTATTGTAAATGAAGAAAGATGGAAAACATTCCCTCTAAAAACTGGAACAAGACAGGGATGCCCTCTTTCACCACTTCTATTTAACATACTCCTGGAAACCCTAGCCAGAGCAATTGGGCAAGAGAAAGAAATTAATGAGATGTGAAGAGGAAAAGAAGAGCTCAAATTACCTTATTTGTCAATGACATGATCCTAAATTTAGAAGATCCAAAAAACTCCACCATAAAATTTCTAGAACTCATAAACAAATTCAGCAAAGTAGCATAATATCAAATTAATACCCATAAATCAATTGCATTCCTATACACCAACAAGTCAGCTGAAACAGAAATTAAGAAAACTATCCCAATCACTACAGCTTTAAAAAATAAAATCTGGGAATCAATCTACCAAGAGAGGCAAGAGACCTCTACAATGAAAACTAAAGAAAGAAATTGAAGAAGACCTTAGAAGTTGGAAAGATCTCCCATGCTTTTGGATAGGCAGAATTAATATTGTCAAAATGGCCATACTACCAAAAGCACTATATAGATTTAATGCAACATATATTAAAATTCCAATGACATTCTTCATAGAAATAGAAAAAGCAGTCAGTAAGTTCACTGGGAAAAATAAGAGGCCCAGAATAGTTAAAGAAATATTTAGTAAGAAAAGTGAATCTGGAGGCATCACAATACCAGACCTTAAATTATACTACAAAGACATAGTAACAAAAACAGCATGGTATTAGCACCAAACCAGATATGAAGACCAATGGAAGAGAATAAAAGATACAGAGACAAACCCACATGAATACAGCTATCTCATACTAGACAAAGGTGCCATAAGCATACATTGGAGAAAAGATTCTTCAAGCCAGGTGCAGTGGCACACGCCTGTAATCCCAGCATGTTGAGAGGCTAAGACAGGAGGATCGTGAGTTCAAAGCCAGCCTCAGCAAAAGCAAGGTGCTAAGCAATCCTGTCTCTAAATAAAATACAAAAGTGAGGTTGGGGATATGGCTCAGTAGTTGAGTGCCCCTGAGTTCAATTTCCAGTACCAAAAAAAAAAAAAAGATAGCCTCTTCAACAAATGTGCTGGAAAACTGGAAATCCATGTGTAGCAGAATGAAATTTAATCCCAATCTCTCATTCTGCACAAAATTCAACTCTAAGTGGATCAAGGACCTAGACATTAGACCAGAGACACTGCACCTACTAGAAGAAAAGGTAGGCCCAACTCTCCATCATTTTGGCTTAGGAGCTGACTTCCCCAACAAGACTCCTAAAGCACAAGAAGTAAAATCAAGAATCAATAAATGGAATGGTATCAAACTAAAAAGCTTCTTCACAGTAAAGGAAAGAATCAAGAACACGAGGAGAGAAGAATGGGAGAAAATCTTTGCCACCCACACCTCAGTTAGAGCATTAATCTCCAGGATATATAAAAAAAATTGACACACACACAAAATCAATAAATGGGCAAAGGAACTGAACAAACACTTCACAGAAGAAGGGATACAAATTGTTAACAAATATATGAAAAAATGTTCAACATCTCTAGAAATTAGAGAAATGCAAATCAAAACTACACTGAGATTTTTATCTCATTCCAGTCAAAATGGCAATAATCAAGAATACAAGTAACAATAAATGTTGGTGAGGATGTGGGGAAAAGAGTTCACACATACATTTCTGTTAGGATTGCAAATTGGTACAATCACTATGGAAACTAGTATGAAAATTCTTCAAAAAACTAAGAATGGAACAACCATTTGACCCAGTTATCACACTCCTTGGCTTATATCCAAAGAACTTAAAATCAGCATACTACAGTGATGCAGTCACATCAATGTTTATAGCAGCTCAATTCACAATAGCTAAACTATGGAACCAACCTGGGTGCCCTTCAACAGATGAATGGATAAAGAAAATGTGGCATATATACACAATGAAATATTACTCAGCATAAAAAAAGAATGACTTTATGATATTTGCCATAAGATGGATGGATCTGGAGACCATCATGCTAAGTGAAATAAGACAATCCCAAAAAACCAAAGGTCAAATGTTCTCTCTGATATGTGTGTGCTAACACACAAAAATGGGGGTGAGGAGGAAAAGAGAAGTTCATTGGACTAGGCAAAGGGAATGAAAGGAAGGGATGGGGACAGGAATAGGAAAGATAGTAGAATGAATCTGACTTAACTTTTCTATGTACATAAATAAATACACCACAATGAATCTTCACATCATGTACAACCACAAGACTGGGATCCTAATTAGAATAAGATATACTCCATGTTTTTATTAATATGTCAAAATAGACTCTACTATCATGTATAACTAAAAATAATAAAAAATGCCCAAAAAAGACATTAAAAAGAAAATATTCTGGCAATTCCTTAAAAGTTACACATGAAGCCGGGCACAATGGCACAAGCCTGTAATCCCAGCACTTAGGGAGGCTGAGACAGGAGAATCGTGAGTTCAAAGCCAGCCTCAGCAATGGCGAGGTGCTAAGCAACTCAGTGAGACCCTGTCTCTACATAAAACACAAAATAGGGCTGGGGATGTGGCTCAGTGGTCGAGTGCCCCTGAGTTCCATCCCCAGTACCCCCCCCCAAAAAATAGTTACACATGAATCCAGGCACAGTGGTGCACACCTGTAATTCCAGCACTTTGGGAGGCTGAGACAGGAGAATCGCGAGTCAAAGCCAACCTCAGCAACCGCAAGGCACTAAGCAACTCAGTGAGACCCTGTCTCTAAATAAAACACAAAATAGGACTGAGGATGTGGCTCAATAGTTGAGTACCCCTGAGTTCAATCCTTGGTACAAAAAGAAAAAAAAGAAAAGAACTGTATCCTTCAAGTAGAAGCCCATTCTCTCTGGGCACCCTCATATTCTTTAAGGATGGCTTAAAAGTGCCCAGTTGCAAAGCCAATGGTCTGCATCTCCAGTACCAAAAAGAAAAAAGTTACACATGAATTTACCATACAACCCATCAATTTCATTTCTAGGAATCTCCCCAAAAGACTGAACACATATGTCCACAAAAAGTCTTATACAAAAATTTTAATAGCAGCATTCTTCATAATAGCCAAAACTGAAAACAACCAATATCCATCTATTGGTGAATAGTTAAGTCAATGTATATATCCATATAATGGAATGCTATTCAAAACAAAACAGAATAAAATACAAAGAAGTCCAATTTATTAGAGAACTATAGCAGATTTAAATTTGTATCTAACAACACACCCACAAAATTTAAAAACAAATTTGATAGAACCAAAAAATAAAAATAAACAATTACATAAATAGTGGGTATTTGTAACATATTTATCTCAGAAACTTAGAATGAGCTAAGAGATCAGTAAGAATATAGAAGCGAGGCACTAGTGCCCCTGAGTTCAATCTCTAATACCAAAACAAAAGAATATAGAATAGTTGAAAACTCAAATTTTCAAACTTGGCCTAATAAATTTAGCTGGAAAAGTAAGTATAAGATACAACTATTCTCAAACATATAAAATTGGCCCTATCGTGGTTATAAGGTAGAGTTCTATAAGCTTCAAAGTCTGAAATAACATGGTGCCATGTCCACTGAGTGAAATGTGCTTAAGCTAGAAGTCAATTAAAAACAAAGATAACAATAAAAATCCCAAATGCTTGGAAATTAAGACACATGGTTCTAAATAACCCATGGGTCAAAAAAGAAATGATAATGCCAAGTTACAAATATATTCAAATAAATTAATTTGAAATGAAAATAATTTTGCAATGAGAACACACAAATCAAAACTTCCACTATACCAGAGGAAAAATTCTAGTAGTAAATGCATATGTTAGACAAGAAGAGAGGATACAAACTTTTCTAGCAAAACTTAAAAACACTGACCCAAGAAAAGTACAGAATACAGCAATCATTAAAGTAATTGAATCTGGAGTTCTGCTCCAGAGTTCCTGGGAACTGGTAGGAGCTGCAGAGGGCCCTGATCCACCCTCAGGAACCTCCACGGTTGTCCAGCCAAAGGCAGACCAGAAACACTACCTCTAGCCATAGAGGAGCCCAAACTCAGGGTAAGAGTCCCCACAGAGACCCTAGTGTGAGGCAGCCCCACCCAAGGGCAGCCTGGGCCC